>JABFEX010001898.1:0-14693 GCA_013623515.1 Fusarium illudens
GAACAAGGCAAGAGAGGGAAGAGATCCCAGGGCAGGCGCGAGTGTGGACGCCCTCTGGATAAAAAGAGAACAAGAGCAGAGGGACGAAGAAGGAGGAATGGGGGATGGGGCGAGCGAAACCGGGCCGGGGGTAGAATAGCGGGATCTGAGTGGCCAAGGGTGATTGGTGCGTGGAGCCAACGCCGTGGTGAACACTGTGCAAGGGACCTGGCCTGACGCTCTCAGCCCGGAGCACAACAGGGCCTATGATATGGATGGATGGAGGCCCCTCCCTCGCAGCGGCCCTAGAGATTCTGGAGATGCCCTCGGACAGTGGAGAGACCGGCCTGAAAGAGGGAGGTCGCTGGAGGTTGGCGTTACTGACAGGGGTCCTCACAGCAAGGGGGGGGACGGACGGGGCCAAGGCCAAGTCTTTTCACGCCCGGACAGATTTGCCTGTGCGACACAGAACAACCGAATGCTTGCTTGCCCCGGCCGCTGTGACCCGCTGGCGGTCTGATGTCCGTGGCTGGAATCCCTCCGTCTCGTCTCAAAATGCCTCTTTGTGCCTTTGGAGTCTGGGGTGGTTTTCTGAGAGGTCGGGGCCCGCGGACGTTGTGTGTGTGGTGGTTGGTGGGCTGGCCTGCCGCTTCGAGACTGGCGAGACCTTTTTTCTTCCTCTCTCGTTATTATTGTTTTTTCTTTGATGGGGCCTTGACTGCTGCGCCGTTGAAGGGAGGACTTGAGATACAGCCATACATACAATGGGTCGACGAGGGATTTTAAAGAGCAAAGGATGGGATGGACTGGACTGGACTTAGGCCCGTTCAATACGCAGCATCGAGCACCTGCTTGCTTGTCTGTCCGCATTGTGGTCTCGGACTTGGCGTACTGGCTTGGGGCCGGATTTGTGATTCAATCAGCAACAATACAAGCGGATTGGATGGATGGGTTTCGTCGTTATGGCCAAGAGGCTTCAGCATCTGGAGTGTGTGACAGCCACAACAGGGGATGGTTCAGTTCACTTGACGGAACAATGGTTCGTGTTGGCAACCGTGCTCCCCTCTACCAACCAGTTGATACGCCGTACGCAATGACACTTGCGTCCGTCCTGCCTCGCTCGCTCGCTCGTCCCGGCCTCGACTCTTTACTCTACTGTACAATACGCATACGCAGCAGCACACCGCAGGTTTCAGTACCCGTGGGATGACGACGCTCGTATTAGACTTCCCTCTACTAAGGCGCTCAGGGTCTAGACGGAGGTCCCTAGGTCCCTCTTCGCATGGATGGGCTCCTCCGTTAAACCCCATCTCAGCGCCAGCGCGCTCATCTTTCTCTCGCTGCCGCTGACATTCGTGGCGCAGCGCCGCGGGGGAGGTGGAGCCCTGAAGCACTGAAAGCACGGGGATGACGGGGGTCTCCTGGCTCCGGAGCGGGTCGTCGTCCTTGATTCCATGTTTGACGGCGATCTCTTTTTGTCTGGTCTTGGACAGGACGGGAGACGAGCTTTGATTATCGGCGGCTCGCGGGCTGTAAGAGACACCGCTCCTGAGGGGAAACTCTATATTGATCTCGGGGTTGTCAATTGAGAAGCTATCGACAAGCATCTCGCTGCCCTTGTCGAACCTCCTCTACTTCACCTCGCATGCCGTCATCTCACCACCCCGTCATGATAAAGTCGCCACTTGACAACACGCCAACGCAACTCTCCGAAAACCCGGATTAGACCGTCAGGGACTGTCGTTGCTATTCGCGTGTATTGTTTATTATTTTTCTTTGAAATCTTTTCCTTGCTCTCGCTTCTCCGGCCCAAACCTCGACCGACCGCGCTTCTCGCGGCCTTCCCCACTTGATGCCGACCCAGCTTGTCTCAGCCCCGTCCCGCCCGGCCCGCGCGGTGCTCCTTATTCTGCCTTTGCAAGTCCGGTCATCGCCATTAGCTATCCGTCGAGTAAGAAGCATTAGACAGTATATCGCCCCTATCATTCATTCTCCTTCCGGACGGTAAAAGGGGGGCTGATGCTGCAATGGTCAGCTGTCGACCGCCCCCAAGGGTCGAGACAAGCGGCGCAGCCCACGGGTATTCAAAAGCTTGGTTGAGCTTGACTTCACCGTGGCGGCAAGCGCATGAAGATCTAGAACCTGCCCGTTGTGGGAGCTCCGAGTTGCTGGAACAGCTCTCCGGTCTAGCTCCCGTGATTGTTCCCTTGTGAAACCCGCCATCCGATATGTATCCAGTTCGCCGGCATAACGCACGCAGATCAAGCCCAGAACGCCAGGTGCTGTAGATTGTCGATTGTGTCAAGGCGCCGAGGATATGCACAAGGATTCATGATTATGACGATGTTCCTGCAAATGTGCTACGTGACAGCCAAGGATGGAATCACGTTTGAAACTCGGTTATCCATTGACAGCCGTCTCACAATGCAGACGACATCATCTCTTGCAGTACCAAGAAGAAGAAAAATGTGTAAACAAGGTCGCATCTTGCGCGTCCTTGACAATCTAGGCCGCCCTCTAAGCAACCCGCACCGAAACCATCGAGCCCAGCACTGAAACGAACCCACAGAGGATTCAAGGTAAACCACAGTGCATCTCGTCAAGCTCTCACACGGCTCCTAGCGTCGATTTCAGCTGTGTGGGTTGTCTCGTTGCTCACCACCCACTGCATGGATGGGCTGCCCCCCCAGGGATGGCGCGCTGCACCCCGTCTGGCTGGCTTGCTTTTGCTCTGGATCTGCTTCCGCGGTGGCGATTGGATCCCCCCCAAAATGCCTCGTCTTCTTCTCTTCTGGTGCAGTCAGCGGCGAGCTGCCAGGGACGGGAATAAAGCCATACAAGGCCTCCAATCGGCCGGAAGAGGCGGACGACGGAAGAAGCGGCTCGTTCGGCAGCAACGGGCGCATGCACAACCAACCCATCTCTTCGGGTTCGTCTTTGTCGTTTTACAATAGGTAGGTATTCACCGTTATTTTCTTTCTCTTCTTCTCCCGCGCATCCCGGCAGTTGACGACTCCTCTTCCTGGTATCCTGACGGGGCTATGACGCATCCATTGGATCCTCCAAAAGGGCCTGACTGTCAGACGACCCAGCGAAACAACAAATAGACCCCACGTCAGATCTTGACTCTGGACCGTTGCTGCTAAACGCCGGGAATCTCGGGTTTGGTCAAAGTTAATTGGGGATTTGGAATGTTGGTCTGGTCGGGCGTATCGGCGCCGTTGTTGTTGTTGTTGCTGTCGTCGTCGTCGTCGTCGTCGTCGTCAACATTGGGCTGTGCAAGAGATGCATGCATGCATCTTTATACGCCCACAGCGTATTGGGCATAGGCATATTGAGTATCTAGGATCGAGGCCATAGTTCTTGGCTTTCTGACGCAAGATCATCTCATTGCCCAAGGATGGCAGTGAAGTAAGTGTATGACAGCAATGCCACAGAGCTGTTTTCCTAATCCTTGCCATAGTGATGAGCCTTGCGAGCTCTCGTGAGGCTGTGAGGCTGTCAGTGATCTTGTCAATTCCTGTTCAGAGGATGAACGGACCCTGACTCTCATCACCACTGATTGGTAATTAGTCAGGCGTCTCGACGATCCCAATGCTCGGTGTCTCATTGACCCGCCTCCCGGCTCCAAAGTTTAACGAACCGTCGCCCCTTCCACAACGGGCGCCAGACAGCGAATAGTCTCTCAGCCAAGCAAGACGCCATCAACAGCGACTTCTGCGCCCAGCTCCTCATTCAGTCATAGGTTCGCCCGTCTCCCGCTTCCCCGCGTGCGTGCGCCCGGACGGTGTCGCATCGCTTTCATGACTCTCCTCCCCTCCGGTGCCACCCCCGCCTCGAGCTAGGTTCATTCATGATGGGGTATCGTTTACCGCGGGGCGGGGGAGGATGGCTTCAGCCGCGGGCTAGGTGAAGCCATGGTTGACAGAATCGTACCATTGAGCGGTTCTTGATTCAAGAATATGATCTGTGCTCGCTTGAACAATAGCGGGATGGATACTTGCAGTACAGGACAAGAAGAGTCTTGAGTGATGGACCAGTTAGAAGCCATCCCCTGCTTCTCCGTATCGACTTCCGAATTGGGTTTTTGGCTGCTGTCTCCATCCCTGCCCCACGCAAAAACCCCAAATGCAGCCCAAATGCAGAGACGCATCCATCTAACAAACAACACTTGAACGTGATCAGCATCTCGACAAATCGCGTGTACAACCGTATCTCCAACATTCCGTGATGCCTCCCACTAAACTACCCGAGTCGGGAAACCCTCTGTGAGCTTTTCCCCCGTCTTCCTGACTTGATTCTCGCGCCCTCTTCCAACAGCCCCTCCCCCCGTCCAGGTGGCGGTGCAAGAACCTCTCACCCCCGGCAGAAGCGACGGTGGAGAGGGCGCAATTCGAGTCAGGTCCATGAAGAGAAAGTGTGTGTGTGGGCTGATGCTTGGCTGGTCTGGCCTCGTCTCTGCAGCGTCTTCTTCGACATCACCATCGGAGGTTAGTCTTCCCCCGCGTCCGCGTCCGCTCTTTCCTCCTCCGTCCTCGGCCTGCATGCTCCGGGCCCGAGCCGGCATGTACGGGGCTTCATCTGGGCCCGACTCGGCATTTGGAAGATGAAGCCATTCCCACGGGTCACGCATGCGTTTGTTGTGCAAGCCTCGCCTATTGTTGCCTTTCAACTAAACTTCATCTTACTTGAGTAACCTGCCACTCCAAAGCCCCAGCTCACTCCGTCCCTAGGTGAACCCCTCGGCCGCATCACCTTTGAGCTCTTCAAAGATGTCGTGCCCAAGACTGCCGAAAACTTTCGCCAGTTCTGCACCGGCGAGTCCAAGGGCCCTGCCGGCCGGTCCCAGGGCTACAAGGGCTCCAAGTTTCACCGCATAGTGAGTTCACTTTGGGCCTTCATATTCCCCTTTTTAGGGCAAGCAAGCTGATATGTACGGGAAAATAGATCCCCAACTTCATGTGCCAAGGCGGCGACTTCCTTAGCGGAGACGGCACCGGCTCGACGTGTATCTGGGGCTTCAAGTCCTTCGAGGATGAGAACTTTACCCTCAAGCATGAGCAACCTGGACTGCTCTCCATGGCTGTACGTTGTTCTCCTCCTCTACTACGAATCAGACGCTCACATTACTTTGCAGAACGCCGGCCCCAACACCAACGGCTCCCAATTCTTCATCACCACCGTCCCTACTCCCTTCCTCGACAACAAGCACGTAGTCTTTGGCAAGGTGGTGGACGGCATGGACGTTGTCAAGAAGATGGAGGCAACCAAGACGGGTTACCGTGGCAAGGACGTGCCCAACATGGATGTGGTGATTGCTCAGTGCGGTGAGATGTAGTTGTCGTCGGATACACAGGAACGAAAAGACACTGAAACCGTCCATGGCCTGGCAACGCCCGAGGGCTGGACAGGGATCTAGATGCTAGAGCTACCTATGTAGATACCCATCGGAATATCATCTCCATGTCCCCATCGTCGGCGCTTTTCGCTCTGTGCCATGTTCCACTCGTACTTCTCGAGATAGATTGCGTGCAGCGTGTGCACCGTCGGCGAGCTTGTATTAAGCCGGCAACCGAAGTGACCACACAGAAAGGACACCTTCTCACAGTCACAGTCACTCATTGAAACATTGCAGACACGTTCTACAAGTCACAGGAGCACAGAGTCACACATTAAGAGCTGGTTGTAAACCGTTTTCGAATTTTTTGTAAACTGGGAGCTGTTGTTTCCACCCGTAAATCCCACGTATGCTCGCTCCCTCCTCATCAAGCCAAAGAAAAAAAAGAAAAAACATTGCAATAAAATCAGATCCCGTGCCGTAAAAGACTTGAAGCTTCCAGGTTCACCTCTTCTTCCACCGCTCCTAAGACGGTGGAGAAAGGAGGCGAACGAGGAGCCATTTTCCCCGTGAAAAACAAAGTGGTATCATGTATCCAACGCCGTTTATATGCGACCGGCGCGCCTGACCCCTTTTGTGCCGTTTCTCATTCCCTATTCTCCCCCTTTGAGGAGGGGATACGGCCGTATATGTACGTTTGTGGTAGTGATAGTATAGTGAGCTCTACTGAGGCTCACAGGAGGTGGGCTTGGGAATATATGAAGGCGACCTAAAAGTCGCCAAAGACCCAGTTCTCACGTCGGCGGAGGAAACCAGAGGGGATGGGAGGTCCGCTCTTTGTCGGCGTTGGGGCGCTGCTCACGGGCAGAGGCGTCTCACGGAACTGGCCACCGGGGACGGTTTCCTGAGGGGGAGGGTTGATGACAGTGGACGACGAGGGCGTGTTGATGTGTGTGGTGAGGGTCTCGACGACTGTCTGGGCGGGCTCGGCGGGGACGTCTTCGCCTGTGGCAGAGGGCTTGGTCGAGATGTGGCTGATGATGGTCTCGTAGACGGTTGAGGGCCCTGGCTGCTCGACGTTTGTGGGGTCGGGCTTAGGGCGGGTAGTGAAGATGGTCTTGAATGAGGTGGGAGCGGTTGGGGGAGTGCCAACAGCGTCAGAGGCCTCGTTGGAGGGCACAGGGTTGGGGACCACGGGGTTGGGAACCACAGAGGTAGGGACACCAGGGCTAGAGGTCTTGCTCCTGGTAACCATGATGGTGGTCGTCGACGTCTTGGTGCTCTCATTGCCGGGTGTAGGCTCAGCGGCAGGGCCACTGGTCATGGACTCGGCGGGCACAGTGACATAGACGGTCGTGACAGTAGCAGGGGGCTGCACAGTCTCGGTGACGGTCACTGTAGCGACGCCATCACCACCACCACTGCTAGCTCCTCCGCCGATGGGAGTAGACGACGTAGGCTGCACGGGAGAGGCAGGTTGGCCAGGAGAAGAAGGCTGAGCAGGCGAAGTAGGCAGAGCAGAAGCCGAAGGAGGCACAGCACCGCCGCCCTCATTACCATCAACGTCAACCTGGTAGTTGTTCCTCATCTGAGCCTCGATACCAGCAGAGTAAATGTTCTGGTCGTCGACCCAGGCCAGGCTCTCCATGTCCTTGGCGACAAACGAGTCAGCCTGCGCGCCCGTGATCTTGATGTCCAGGACGCTCGAGTAGCTCTCGTTGCGGGCGATGGCGTCGACGGTGAAGCCGTTGGGGTCCTTCTCGCCGCGCATGAAAGTGCCGGCCCAGGGGAACTTGCCGTTCTTTGTGGCGTCCATGTTGATCTTTTCGGCGTTGAGGTCGGGCCAGTCCCAGTACCAGTAGATGGTGTAGATGTCGCCAGCCTTGAGGTCGTCGGGGAGCTTGATGTCGGACTGGCAGGCGAGCTCCTTGGTGGGAAGAGCGCCCTTGGGAGCCAACTCGCTGGATCGGGAGGTGCTGAGCTGGCCGGGGTTGGGCTGGTAACACTGGCCGTCATCGTAGTTGCGAGTGGCGATGAGGCGGCCGCGCTTGTCACCGCCGGTGCCGTCCTTGTTCCAGGAGAGGTGGACGTCAAAGAGCTTCTCCTGCTCCTTGGGTTGGGAGGTGCCGTAGAAGTAGAGAGTGCCACGGTTCTTGGGCTTCTTCGGCTGGTTCTCAGGGAGGGTGGTGTGGCCATTCTCGAGGTGCATGACGGCGATGTAGTCGCCAGCAGAAGCCTCGAGCATGGGGTTCTGAGGGTTCTTCTCAAGCTTGAACTTGTTGAGAACCTCTTGGCCAGAGTAGGCATTCTGACCAGCAGCGGGGAGGATGTTCTGGGGGATGGTGTCGACAAAAGGAGGGTTGGTAGAGTCGCGGGGCACGTATCCGCGAGGGAAGCCGATGCTCCCAATCATGGTGCCGTTTCTAGCGATCTTGTAGGCGTATTCGACCCACGAGTGAGCCGAAGCGGACGACATGAGGGTTGCGCCCGCGAGGGCGAGGGTAGAGGCGGAGACCTTCATGATGAAAGTGGTTGGTTGGTTGCTGGGTAAAGGTAAAGGTATCGGACGATATTGAGTGCTTTCAGAGCAGCGGCAGTAAAGTCGAGATGGTGGTGATGCTTTCGAGCAGTGTTTGAAAGGTTGTTTGGGGGAGAGAAGAAAGAGTAGAGTAAGAGTGTATAGCGAAGTTCAAGTGGTAGAAATGAATGTAATAGGAGTTTTTCTCTCTCTCTCTCTGAAAAGGAGCGCAAGAGAGGCGGCGGAAGCCCGTCACTTTTGTTGCCTCGGCCGGTGATTTATTGTTCCCGATTGATGAAAGGGGAACAATTGTTATTGTTCGTGAATAAGGCTTTGTTTTCTTTGGCGTAGAACGGGGGGGGGTTGTTGGGCAGCTGGTGAACACTTGGTGATGAATGGATGTGGTTTTTTTTTGGCAGTGTCAAATGGGGTTATTTGAAGCCGTGACCAATAACGGACGAGGCTGAAAGCAGCTAATGGGCTCTATAGTTCCCCTTTCTGAAGAGAGGAGAATAGAAAAAAAAGTGACTGGTATTGTTTGAGATGTGATGAACAATCTCAGAGTGTGAAGCGAGTTGTGATGGGTTCCCCGCGTCCGGCGTAGGTTGTAGTCAGTCAGTCCAGCTGAGCTTGAAGAGAGAGAGTGAAAGAGAAGGAGAAGAAGAAGAAAAAGGCTGTAGTGTTTAAGAAAGAGAGGTAAAAGAATCGAAAAAAGAGAAGTGACAAAGGAAAAGAAGAATCACCCCCCCTCTAGTTGAGCATCTTTGACGTTCGTGACTCACGAACAAAGTGACGCGTGTGTGTGAACGGGTGAAGCAAAAGGTTATCGAAGAGAGAGAGAGAGAGAGTACACGACAGCGAACGGGATGGATCAGACCCAGAGATGTTGAGGAAGAGAGAGAGGGGACTGGGGGTGGTTGGACGTGGGAGGACGAGTGGTAATGAAGGGGGCCCCCTCGCACGAGATGGCAGGCAATCAAGTACACAAGGGACACACGGCAGATATTCCCAAGCAGGCATAGACCAAGCAGGCACCCGGTGAACGAAACACTTGTGAGAAACAAGACCCCCAAGTGGAGAGGGAGGACATGGTGAGCAGACGACCTATCGTTGGGCATCGCGACGGTGGTCGTGGAAACGGGGCCTGGCAAGGCGCGGCTGATGGAATCTATCTCACGGTATCGCGCATGATGCACCAGCGGGATGGCACGGTCGACCCAAGCAGGTGGGCAGACGAACAGGAGCTTTCTCTCTCTCTCTCATCTTTGCTTCGTCTGGGGAAGCGCTCAAGGGGGGGCAAGGCCGGCCATACTGAACGGTCTAGACTCAACCAAGAGTCAACCGTCGCACAAGCAACCTAGCTACTGGGTAAGGGAAAAACGATGGATAGTGTTGTTTCAAGGCTGGGGGGGGGGGGGAGATAGATAGCCGCCCGGCTGGATACCAAGCCCTCATCAGACGCGTGAAGCCGCGGGTGGTTTGACCTGGGACACCCCAAGAATAGCCAGCCACTCTCTACCAGAAAAAAGTCTAGAATTCTCTCAGTAAGAGGTCGAGTTGTGAGGTCTGAAAGTATTGGCTATTAGCGCCCAGCCAAACCAAACCTGGTTTCGGGTCGCCGGGCGTCTAATGAAATTGGCTGGGTCCCTCTGCAAGCGCGCCCTCTCGAGGTGGCCCATTGGCCTACAGGCGACGGACATGAGAATTAAACAGCAGGGATTATACAGGGAATAACAGGCTGAGACTTGATCTCTCTCTAGGTCCCCGGGCCTGCCTGCCTGTCTCAGAAGTAAAAATACATACAATAGGTAGGTCTACCGTCGCGCGGCCTTGTGGGCTCATAAACCGAAATAGACTGAACAAGAAGACTCTAGACGCTGACGAGGCCTTATGGATATTTGAAACCCGAGATGCCCTCTTTTTCTTTTTTTTTTAAGTTCTTCTTCCTTCTCATTCTTGCTCATGGCAACGTACGTCATCGTCCCACAAGGTCAATATAGTGGTCGCATCTGCATCTGCATCTGCATTAACTGAGAATGTTTGATGAAGCGCCCAGTCGATGAGAAAAACTCTTCAGAAGGCCGCTCAACTCGTGACCTAGAGTGTTAGAGATGAGTCCCTTCTTTTTTCCTTTTCTTTCCATCATCTTCCTTTGAGGCCTGCCGTTTCATGCAATCATTCATTACTCGTCTTGTGCTTGGTTGTGCAAAAGCAAGCAAGCAAACATTCCCTCACCCACTTTCGCTTTCGCTGACCAGGGTTTATCAGACAGAGAATACGCATACTCTATCCCATCTTTATATGATCCATCCATGCCTACCTACCTA
This sequence comes from Fusarium illudens, assembly GCA_013623515.1. Classification (NCBI taxonomy): domain Eukaryota; kingdom Fungi; phylum Ascomycota; class Sordariomycetes; order Hypocreales; family Nectriaceae; genus Fusarium; species Fusarium illudens. Next base: position 10,163 of record JABFEX010001898.1, read on the forward strand.
TACAGTACAATCTGGTCATGTTGTAATCCTGCCGACAGTCAATATCCTCTACTTTAATGCTTCATTAATGACCCCCTCAACTCACACTCACTCATTCCACTCTTCAACTCCTTCAACTCAATCTCTTCCTCCTCGAATTCAATCTATCATGGAAATATTCAATAACCCCGCCCCCCCTGATTCCATCCATCTCTCTCTCTCTCCCTCTCACACGCCCCCTCCCTTGTTAACCTTTGTTCCTCCGCTTCAACTCTTTCCACCCACGTTTCCAAAAGTAGCACAAAGAACATCCCATCCATCACCTACGTCAAAGGCATCTCATATCCTTTTTCTCTCTCTCATCCTTGCGAAAATCATTACATCAAAGGCTTCCTTCCTTTCCTCACGTGCTCATCCACACCGGGCGTGTTCATCAAGTGCAAATCCAATGTCTCACCAACTCACCCCCCCACCGCTTGTCTCTCTACACCTTTCTTTTGTCAGTAGCGTCAACCGATTACCTGGGTCTGATGCCCTCCTTCTTTCCTTTTCCCTTCCTTGGCTGATTTCTGTTTCCTCCTCTTACAGGGGGAAAAAACCGTCCAGTATTTCTCACCCCCTTCTGGACTTGTTCCTTGGTGAAGAGACATGACATTTCTTTCTTCTTGCCGCCCCTTTGAAACCTTGCCCGTCCTGAAAATCCCCTCGTGCCTAGTGCCTCGTGCCTGCGTCTCCGTGGAATGCCGTCACTGTTCCTTGCTTTAGCTTCAGGTCGCCATCGCCATCGCCATCGCCATCGCCCAGGACCTGTCAAGTGCAAACCTTCTTCAACGACGGATGAGCTCTGCGGCGTCGCCTCAGGAATGATGACTTGGACGCATCGAGAACATCCGGGCTTGAATCTTGAATCTTGAATGTGACTGAATTAAGCCTCTCTTCGTAAACTATCAAATAATAATAATAATAATAATACGCCCTTTCTTTCATGTCTATAACCAAAACATGGTATTACTATACTATACTATCGTGAGTGATCAAATGAATCATGTCCCATATTTCCTTCAACGCCGCCCGCAAAATACCAGTACATGACTACCCATTGTGACATCCATTGCAGCGTAAATGCATCACACTCCCTCTCCCCTCCTCTCCTCTCCTCTTCTGACTCGCTCCCTTAAACGCTTGCCTTTTGTGAATGACTGACAAAATATGCTGAACTGACCTGACATCATCCCATGGATCCCTTGCTCCCATCACCACGCTCCAGTCGCCATCGTGACCGGCACATGGCCCTCAATCGTGTCCCCCCTGCGCCGCTTCATCGGCCGTGGGCTACCGTCACGATCTGCTCCCATCTGCGTCCACTGTGACTGTGTCCACAAGGCCGTCTGGTCGTTGCTTGGTTCCACCTTGGCACCCTGTGAGCCCCAGTCAGCTCCCGCCCCTGTGCCCGTCGACCACCCATCCAGCGTCGGCATGTCCCAGCCCTGGAGCCCGTCGCACTCCGAGTTGTCGTAGACAAGAGGGTTCGACAGGTCCAGTCCCGTCGTGGCCGTCGCCCCCTGGAACGGGTTCACTGCCGACATGGCGGGCTTGAGATCTGCCAGCGTCGTATGCCCGTCGTAGTAGCCTTGGCTCTGTGCGTGTCCCCCAACAGACTGGCCCTCGCCCGCCGTGCTGCAGGTCGAGGGCAGGAACCCGACGCCTGTGCTCGGGGGCATGCCGTGGTCAAAGCTGGTCGGGTACGACCCTTGTAGGCCGGCTGTTGGTGGAGGCGTAGCGAGCCCGTTGGAGAAGGACTCGAACAGGGTCATTCCATTGTTTGCTGCCGGCACAGTTGGCACCTGCGCATGCGCCTGCGCCTGCGCCTGCGCCAGGCTCACGCTCGTGTCCCACGCAGAGCTAAACGTCTCATTCATGGCCGCCGTCATGTGCTGGTTGATGGAAGGCGTGGGCGACATGATGGCGTCCCTCGACACCGCTGCCGACGGGTAGACGAGAGCCTTTTGCTGGTGATAGCGGGACATGGGGTCGTTGACCGTCAACCACCTCCACGACGTGCCGGCCGGCTTGAACACCGGGTTGTACTTGTACCATTGGTTGGTCGTGTTGAACCGCCAGAAGATGATGCCCTGTCGCTCCCACCGCCCCGAGTCGGGCGCACATGACCAGAGCTCTTGGTACATGGCCACCTTGCAGATGAGGTCGCTGCCCGTGAGTTCCCGCCGAGCCCACGAGGCCGCATCTCCGTCATCCTCGGACCGCTTGCGCTTGCTGCCCGCCCGGTCAAGGTCGTGCTTCTTGCGGTCGCCGTCTCCCTTTGACCGCTTCTCCTTCTTGCGCTGGTGCTCCACGTCTGGGTACTGCACCGCCTGGCTCAGGATGCTCGCCCACTCTACCGCCGGGAACGGGACGTGAATGTCCTGCCGGGGCCGGCTGTGGCAGTCACAGTCGGGCTTGGAGTCTCCGCATCCCCGTCGGTGGATTCCCGTCTCGTTGGTGTACACACTCTGCTGCTGCTTCTTGTCGTCGCCGTGCAGCTCAGCCGGCCGGGTGAGGCGCGTCACACACTTCCACCGGTGGTTCTGGAGGTTGGGCTGCGTGATTGCCACCTCAACAAAGCCCGTGAGCTCAGACCCAGACGGGAAGCGAGCGTGGTCGTGCAGCTCCAGAGTGGCGCACATCTCGAGGAGCAGACACTCCTCGTCACGGTTGGGGAGATCCAGAGTCTCATAGATCTCGGGCGCGTCCTTCTGCCATCGTCGGGTAACCGTCTTGACACAGGCAGAGGTGGTCCGGTCCAGCGAGCGCGTGTACTCGTGGAGCAGCACGTCCTTGCCGAGAACAGTAGGGCTGTCGTCGCAGTTGCTGTACTTGTTCAGGTGTGGAAACGCCTCCTGGTCCAGCGGCGTGTCGTGAGAATCATAGGCAATGTCATCTCTGATCTTGACCTCGGACGACGACACATAGACCTCTGCCGTCTTGGGTCGGACTGTGATCCGAGACTGGAGAGCCAGGAGCTGCGAGAAGTACTCGTAGTTGGGCTTGACATCAGGAACTCGACCCTCTGCCAGAGCAGTCAGGACTGGGTTTGACTTGAACGACTCCTGCTCTTCCTCATCATAGTAGTCATCGGAATTGGTCGAGCCAGGCTCCTTCTTCTCTTCGGCAGGGAAGAGGAAGTGGACTGCCAAATGTCAGTTGCTGTTCACCAGTCACAGGCCACCCAGACTTACAGCAGCGCAAATCCTCAAAGAACTTCTTGACCACTTGCATGTGGCTCGACACTTGCTTGCGTCCCATCTGCTCAATACTGTCGTTGCTGTTGTCGATTCGGAAGATTTCCTTGCTGCCGAGGATCGCGACGCAGATGACAAAGATGTATTCGCTGATCAGCATGTTGCGGCCGTGGAGCTTTCCTCCCATGGAGAACTTGCGGCGGCCCATGTGAGGCATGAGCAGAACGGCTAGAACATGTCAGTATAGGCTAGGCCAAGCTTGGGAAGGGCTCTCACAGTCAACGAAGGCATCCTCGAGCTCCGGCCTCCTCCACACGCCCCCCTTGTCTTTTTGGGTGTCCTTGTGCGCTTGCCGGTTGCGGTACTGTCGAAAGGCAGGCCAGAAGTAGAGGGGGTTCACGCCGCTTCGAGGCCTTCTCTGAAAGCCTCGAGGCTGGTTTCGTGGTGTTGGGACGCGGTACAGACAGTCGAATGATTGTGAGGGGACCATGGGAGCTGGGAGGGATTGGGGTACTGATGGCGAGATGCCTACGGGGCTCTGGTAGCATGAAACCATGCCGTTGAAGTTGTGTGATTGCGCGTTGCCGTTGGCTTCCCGCAGAGGCAGGCGGCTGTTGTTGTGGTAGGTTCGTCGGGCATCCTGAAGATAGTCTGGCGAAGGTGTATACCGCTGCGACGACAGCACCGGCCGCGGGTGGTAGAGTGATGATGAAGACATGGCAGAGAGTAGTAACTGCTGCTGCTGCTGCTGCTTCTGCAGTGGAATGCCGGCAAGAGAGCTCACAAGAACAAGCTTGACACAGCTGGAATACCGTTTGCAGCTCTACGTATGCAGACAATGAACAGACAAGAGAGGATGAGAAATGTTGGAAGGAATTCAAGACGTGGAATGGTGGGATAGATGTATGCTTCTGAAGAAAGGAGGCCCAGGCACTGGAACGAAGAATCGTCAGGAGAAATCTAATAGACGTCTATAAATCCAAGACTCGGGAGCAGAGTATAGATAGTCTGCGGACCGTGTCCGCCGAGGCCAGGGCTGGCTGGCTGGCTGCCCGCCCCTCCTCGACCCAAGCGATCAAGATCCATCGCCATCCCATCCACCCTTTGTGGATGTGGATGTGGGTGGGAAGGGCGCCCCAGCGGCGGGGAACTGAACAGGCTTCGCCCGGAGGGATGTCTACGTCGAGGCACCGTGGCGGCCAATCGAGGGCACTTGCCCAAGCCACCAGCACATGGCAGCTTTGAGGTTTGGTCGAGGGCGTTAGTATGCAAGGGAGCGTCAGGGCGGGGCCGCCATCGTCCATCACCAGGGG
>JABFEX010001899.1:0-18429 GCA_013623515.1 Fusarium illudens
GAGTAGATATATAATTAATAATAAAGACTGCTTAGGAGAACATTTATAATATCTTAAACTTAAGAAGATTAAAGACTAAGCTAAAAGATTTTATAGACTAATAGTATCTAAGTTTAATAGCTAAAAAATACCTTTTTATAATATAGCTAGGTATTAATCTTTTACTATAAGTAATAAAAAGGCTAAATATAAAGCTATAGTATTAATATTAGGATATAATATTATAATATATAGATATTATATTTTTTTAATATAATTAAAGCCCGGCCCTTAATAGGATAACTACGCCGATAGATAGAGAGAAGTTAACTACTTAAGGACTAGGGGAGTTTAGTAAGAGGCTTAGGAGGAATAATATCTATATTATTTAGGTTAAAACTAATTATATCGATTTGATTATTCTATACTATTTTATTATAATAGGAGGATACTGATGATATATTTAAGTCTTAATCAGGCGCTAATCAGCTGTTTATACCACTTAAACCTTGTTAGACCTGGGTTATCTCTTCTCGTGGTGCGGATGTAGTTCATCGGGGTCTCACGTGACATGATTATCCCAAACATCACATGCTTCCCCCTTCCATCCAGCTCAGCCCTTCACCTGTTCAGACGGACCATCCCGCTCCTGAACGTACAGCACATCCTCAGACGTCCCTTCGATCTGCAGAAACGACTTGCGACCCTTGACGAACCAGAACCCGAGCGCAATCACTACCATGATTCCAAACACGGCAATCGCAAAGTTCATGTCCGCGGGCGCCGGGTTTGGGGTCCAGGGGAAGAAGAAGAAGACGGTCGTGATGGAGGCGTAGATAATGGACACCACGTTGAGGGTAGGTCCCAGTCTGCCTAGGCCGAATTCTCCTCCTGGGGGTAGCTTGTCTCTGCCGACGGCCAGGAGCACGGCGATGGGGATGGCGTATGAGATTGTTAGGGTGATTGTGCTGACGCTCAAGATGGCTTCGAGGGTGGTGCTGGAGAAGAGGTACAGGAGTCCAACCACATTGATAACAGCTGCCTGGAGAATCAATGCCCGGCCGGGAACCTGCCAGTAGGGATCGACGTAGGAAAAGTATGCCCCATACGGAAATCCTCGATCCCGAGCAAAACTCCACGTCAGCCTCGAGGCTGAGGTAACGACCGAGATACCCTGCCCGAAGCCGTTGAAGATGAACAGGGCGATCAAGGCCGCAGCTCCATTGAGGCCGATTGTGCTCTGGACGAGCTCGATAAAGGGGAAGCCTGACGAGGGATCAAGAACGGCGGAGAGATCTTGAATGCAAAAGAGACTAGCCACCAAAAAGACGAATCCAGATATGGCGCCCAGGACGACAGCCAGCACCATTGTCCTCGGGGCGTTGCGGCGTGGTGCTGGGAGTTCCTCCACCATGTGAAGAACAGAGTCGAATGCAGTAAGGCTGTAAGCAGCCTGTACAAGACCCATGAACCAGACGACGCCATTGTTCCATCCAGTCTCGTTGACCCAGGCTCCAAATACAAACTTGGCCGGCTGGTATTCGAGATCCGGCTTTGTTCCAACCGCCGCAGGGAGGGCGATGCAAAAGGTGGCAAAGAGCCCGACGAAACCGACGGCGACAAAGTTGTTGAAGTAAGGCAGAAACTTTTCAGACCGACATCCGACGTAGTTGACAAACGTGAAGAGCAGGTTGATGCCCGTGTACACGAGAAACGTGACCCATCCCCTGTTTCCCGTCCATTCGGGCTCAAACATGAGCTTCATGGCTAGGCAGAACTCGGCCATAAAGGCAACCTGCGAAGCTGCGAGGGCGAGCCATCCGAAGCAGTTGAGCCAGGCGGTCATGTACGACGTGAACCGCCCGAGGGGTGCCCTCCACAGTCGGGACACCCAAAACGCCTGGCCTAGAGCTGTGGGCATGCTACTGCACAGCTCCCCCAGCGAAACGGCGATGCACGTATTGCATAGCGTAACTAGGACAAGACCCCAGAGACAACTAACAGGCCCGCCGTTCTCAATGGCCGTGGCGAGGCCCTGCTCACAGACGGCCCATGTGCCGAGGACGCAGAAGGCGAGGGAGAGCATGCTCACCATGCTAAACTTGCGGGTGAGGCCCTCGGCGTGGCCAAACGCCGCCAGGTCGAGGGCGTCCCTCTCGGCCTGGTTCATCTGCTGCTGTTTCTCCATGGTACTCCGGAGGAAGACTCGATGAGGATGAGGGGGTAGTAAGGGGTTATGGGCATTCTCTGGCGGAAGGGGGTGTTGGCGATGTGTTGGGTTGAGTGAATCTGAGGGTATCTCTCACTCTTATAAGTGCTTGGTTGTAAACTTTAAAGATAAACTAGGGTCAGGTCTTGTACCACCTGCGGGGAACGCCTTTAGATTTGTAGGAATTTCGCCTCTTCAGGTTAATGGAGTGGAAGACTCCGACAACACATTGAACAAGGACAGGCCGCCGGCTACAGTCGCCGCCGGGCATACATACGCCGACGTGCATATTAATTAGCTTTGCTCAACCTTCCTCCCTTGGGTTCTATTGTGCGCTCTTACACGATTTTGATATCGCCGACAGGGTTGTCAGATCCGCGGATGCAGGACTAGCCCATCTCCGCATCCTCTAAATGCAAAGTATTCGCCCTAACTGGGATAGTTTGACCAGCGGATGCGGCAGGTCTGCACTAGAGGTTGTGACCAACTGCAGGATAGAGATTGATTCATCAGAGCACGGTTGCTCGACACAAAAAGAGTCCAAGCTTGTTATCTTGGATGTTTCATGACAGGGGGATGTTATCATCAGCTCAGGTTTATCTGGATAACTCGTATTTCTGAGGAACTTCTGGTGGTAAAGTCCAGACCTTGTCGGTGGAATGAAGGCTTGCACAATACCATCTAGACTGAGCCTCTACCTTGGCACTTGAGATAGTAAACATATCGTCAGTATGGATCAAGCACTGCTGGCCATGGTGGACCCCCACACCATCGATGGTTCAATCCTTGCCGGCAATCATCATGTTGCAATCTACTTACCCCATGGGGAAGAGGATTGCCAGAAAGCCAGAGATCGGACTCGGCTCAGATCCGGTCGTGTGTTGAAGTCGCATGAACTTTCCAAATCGGGATGATCGTTATCTCGATGCTTTGACATGCGTCTTTTCCTTCTTGTTGGGGTCGGCGCGCTGATGGGTCACCAGATACTAGAAGAGTGAGGGGATATCACACACGCGTCATGTCAATGCGGGCAAGTAAAGAAGCAGAATATTAAATGGCTTTTGAGACTTTTCATGTGGTTTTGAGGCTCATCATACCCGCCAAGGTATACATGTAATGAGTTTTGACTCAACCAAGTACCAGCTGAGTGATATCCTCATCGCATTGTTTCTGACAATCTATACTTCAATCTATATCATTGTCAGTATCAATTCATCAAGAAACACCAATGGCACTCACTCGGTATGGTACCGGGCCCCCTTCCTCCACGTTCAACTTGTTCGCCAGTCACGGCTCAGCCTTTGCTATCTGTTCCAACAAGACGAATCCCATCATCTATGAACTTATGAGATGAGGTCCGCAACGTTCATCGGCATCTCATCAATCTGGGTCGAGTAGTACACTACCAACGTCAGCACGGCTCGTCAAATCCAACGGGATACTCACACTCAATGTCTCGGAGAATGCGCACATCCTCAGTCGTCACAAAGTTGATCGCAACACCCTTGCGACCAAATCGCCCACTACGGCCAATACGGTGGATGTAGTTCTCACGGTTACTAGGCAGATCGTAGTTGATGACTAGGCTGACCTGCTGCACGTCGATGCCACGAGCCCACACATCAGTCGAGATAAGCACTCGGCTGTTTCCCTGGCGAAAGTCCTGCATGATGCTGTCCCGCTCCTTCTGGGGCATGTCGCCGTGCATGCTGCTGACGGTAAAGTTGGCTTCGCGCATCTTGTCGGTGAGCCAGTCGACCTTGCGGCGTGTGTTGCAGAAGATGACGGCTTGCGTGATGGTCAGGGTGTCGTAGAGATCGCACAGCGTGTCAAACTTCCAGTCCTCCTTCTCGACGGCGATAAAGTATTGCTTGAGACCTTCGAGGGTCAACTCGTCACGCTTGACGAGGATGCGAACAGGGTCCGTCATGAACTTGGTCGTCATGTCGAGAACGTCGTAGGGGAGGGTGGCGCTGACGACCACGACCTGAGTCGCGGGGGGGAGGTATCGGTAAACGTCGTAGATCTGCTCTCGGAAGCCCTTGTTGAGGAGCTCATCGGCCTCGTCTAGAACGAGCATCTTGATGTGTCTGGTGCGCAGATGCCTTCTCCTAATCATGTCGGCCACGCGACCTGGCGTGCCAGAGACAATGTGCTGTCCGTGGTCGAGCTTGCGGATATCCTCGCCAACGTTGGTGCCACCGATACAAGCGTGACACTGCACGTTCATGTAGTCACCCAGGGCCATGACAACAGACTGGATCTGAGTCGCCAACTCTCGCGTGGGTGAAAGAACAAGCGCCTGCGTCTCTCGCACTGCGATGTTAATAACCTGCAGCATGCTGATCGAAAAGGTCGCCGTCTTTCCAGTACCAGACTGAGCCTGGGCGATGGTATCGCGGCCCTTGCAGACCTGGACGATGGCTCGAGACTGGACAGCCGAGGGAGATTCGTATCCGTAAGCGTAAATTCCTCGAAGGAGGTTCTCTGTCCATGTTAGCCAGGTCATTGCATTTCTTGTCCTCACATACCCTTCAGCGACATGGACTCAAACGTCGGATGAACAGTAACCTCCTTGGAGGTGGAGAACTCCATCCTCTCATCGGCCTTGCGGTCAATGCCGCCTCCTCCTGAGCCTGAGCCTTCAGCCATGATAGCGACGGTTTCCGTTTCGGTTCGGAAGGATACGATGCGGTTAAAAATGATGATTGCGACGAAGTTTGTTGTTGGTGTCAGTGTGTCAAAGTTTTGGAACCTTAGAGGTAGCACGCGCCGGGAATACTTCGGAATGACAATGCGCGCCTGGAACGCCACTGTAATCGCGACGGGACTTGAAGCTCCGCAATTTTTTGAGCAACTCAAGCTCAACTTGACATCACATATTGCATCGACCAGACGACAGAGATTTCAGGCGCATACTACGCAAGTACTTGAGAAGCTGGTTGCTATTTGTTGCAGACGACATGTTGGTCCTTGAAGAGCAGCGCTACATCCATGAGGATCTGGAGCGCCTCGAACAAGGCATCGCCGATCGCATTCGCGACGAACCCAAACATGTGAGAAACCTGTGGCACGTTGACTACAATATGCTGACTGTATAGATTCGCGATCGCCTCAACAGAGATCACGAGATTTCTCAATTAATAGACCAGATCCAGGTTCAATCAAAGAGCCTCCTCGACATCTACAAGGACGACAACGGAGTACGATCAAAAGAGATTCAGCAGATTGGCACCGGCGACCCGTTCGAGGAGTTTTACAAGCAGCTCAAAGATGTCCGCGACCACCACGCACGATACCCCAACGAGCAGGCCGAGAACTCGGAGCAGCGGTACAAGGTCAAGAGGCCGGCCGAAGGAGAGCCCATGCCGTCCATCGTCGACTCTCTGTTCTCGGGAGAGGAAGCCTACGGACGATTCTTTGATCTAACCACCTGCCACGAAGCGTATCTGAACCTGCCCAACGTCAGACGATTGACATATCTGCAATACCTCGAGGGATTCGACAACTTTGCCCCTGGCCACGGCGGCGTCAGCCGACCAAACAAGTTGACCGACCAGTACTTCAAGTACGTGGGTCAACTAGCAGAATACCTCGAGACCTTTATGCGACGGACGAGACCCCTGGAGAACGTCGACAAGGTTCTCGCATCGTTCGATCAGGAGTTTGAAACAGCGTGGGACAAGGACGAGATTCAGGGCTGGGAGAAGGAGGCGCCATCAGATGCCAGCAAGCAGGCCACCGCAGCAGACGCCATCTGGTGCGACGACTGTCAAAAGGAGTTCAAGAACGAAAACGTCTACAAGAACCACCTAACAGGACGAAAACACATCAAGGCAGCAGAGCAGCGGAAACAGCTCCAGGAAGAGTCGACCCCCATCGGCACAGCCAACGGAACCGTCTCGGCGATGCGACTAAAAGAACGTGCCGTGGCGGAGCGAGAGCACAAGGTGAAGCGCCTAGCCAGCGCCATGAGCACCGAGCGCAGCGACACGCGCGTCAACGTCGAGCGCAAGCAGGGCATGACGGAGCGCGAGCGCCAGCAGGAGCTCGAGAACCTCCTCAACGTCCCCGAGGGGCCACAGGAGGCTGCCGACGAGGGCGAGGGCGAGGATGAGGACGGCGAGGAGAGGATCTATAACCCCCTCAAGCTCCCGCTCGCCTGGGACGGAAAGCCCATCCCCTTTTGGCTGTACCGCCTTCACGGCCTGGGCGTCGAATTCCCCTGCGAGATCTGCGGCAACTTTGTCTACATGGGCAGACGGGCTTTCGACAAGCACTTCAACGAGGCGCGGCACATTTACGGCCTCAAGTGTCTGGGCGTTAGCAACACGGCCCTGTTCAGAGACATTACGCGTATTGACGAGGCGCTCAAGCTGTGGGAGAAGATCCAGAGGGAGAAGAAGCGCACCAAGGTCGACGAGGGCAGCGTTGTGCAGATGGAGGATGGAGAGGGCAATGTCATGCCCGAGAAGGTGTACTATGATTTGCAGAAGCAGGGTCTCTTGTAGGCTGGGTTGTACTTTACGGCGTTCAGGCCATGTAATACCATAAAGACAAGTTTCAATATTGGATGATCGGATTTGACTCGCAACACTGAAGTGCCTACCTACCTAGGTTACCTGCCTAGTAGATCAGAGCCCATACCAGAGCCCATACCAGGCGCCCAGAGACGATTAGTCATCCTAACCCCATCACCCCTCCAACTCGCTCACGCCAAGTAAACATCTTCACATCGAGAACCCTTTCTGACCTGCAGCCAGGCATGTCGCAGCTTTCAAGGCCTCATCCAGCCCTCTACGCGGTCTACGTCATCCGCTCCACGGTACGCCATGCGTCCATCTACATAGGTTCCACGCCCAACCCTCCGCGACGCATGAAGCAGCACAATGGTGAAGCCCGTGGAGGCGCTGTGCGGACATCGCGGGAGAAACTACGGCCATGGGAGTCCATCATCTTGGTGACTGGGTTCCCGAGCTCGATTGCAGCCCTCAAGTTTGAGTGAGTCTTGTATGTTGTCTGGGTATCGTGGCGTTACTGACTCTGTAGGTGGGCAATGACAAACCCGCATTTGACGACACACATCCCAGCAGAAGAGCGATTGAGCAAAGCCGGCCCAAGGAAAAAGGGGAAGAAGAAGTCACGAAAACCCATCCATAGCCTTACTTCCATTGTCTCCAACCTTCACTTGCTCACTAGCGTACCAAGCTTTGCCCGCTGGCCATTGAAACTGCACTTCCTCGCCAAAGAGCCAAAGATGGCTTGGGACAAGTGGCTCCGGTCGATTGACGCATCACCAAGAGAAGGCATGAAGATTCTCACAGATTTTGGGCCATCGAAAGATACTCAGACCAGGGAATCATCGCCTGCGCCGTGGGGCATTTACGCGTTACCCCTGGATTATACCCCCATCATGGGGTACGTCGAGAAGGCAGACCACGTCGTCTCTTTTGAGCGGGAGGGAAAATGCGTGCACTGCCATGAAGAGCTGGAATCGGGAAAAGGACTCCATCCAATGTGCCCCGACGGTTCATGCGAAGCAATGGGCCATCTCGACTGCTGGAGCAAGCACGCTCTCAAGGGTGAAGACGAGGGGGCCATGATACCGCAGTCATGCACGTGTCCGAGCTGCGGCGGCAAGATTCAATGGGGTGATATGATGAAGGAGTTGACACTTCGAATACGGGGACCAAAGGAGGTGGAAAAGCTGCTAAGAAAGCGACGGAGAACTATTAAGAAGGCGGCTGAATCTTGATCATGGCTTCTGGCGTTGCATGGCGTTTGGCAAAGATACCCTTCGAGGATGATTCGTTTTGTGCTTTCCGTTCAAGTCTCATGTCAATCTCTGTGGTTTCGGATGTGTGCCCCTGTAACTGTGAGACGGGGCGTGCTGGTCAGCCTCACACAGGATGTTTCTGACACCCAAGTCACGCATATTCCAGGCTGAGCGTGTGACGATTCATGAATTGACCCTCATGAGGCCAATAAATGCCGGTGTTCAGACACTCCAACGATCCCGGGCATCGATCTCGTCATGTCAACCCACAAAGCACCTCAAATCTCGTCACGTCGTGTTTGCTCTGCCCCGGGGTTCCCCGCGAGCCCTGAGTCGCTGACCAGGCCCCCGGGCGGAGCGGCGTCCTTGTGCTGAACGTCATCTCGCCGTGATTGGCTCGGTAGCGGCCAATTATTAACCGACCCCTGCTCATTCAGAGTTCGATATCAGATTGGTTTTTTTCTGGGGCCGGGCTTTTTTCAGCGGGTGCCCTTTCATGATTTTTAGGGGCCGACGTTGGTTCTGTTCTGGGAGAAGCGGGACATGCCAGCCACACAAACCGCCGACAAGGGAATATGATGATGCCTGTCAGCGCGTGACTCGACTGGACGTCCATGTCACCATCTTGTGCCGCATTCGGATGCCTCTGCTCAATGACGACGTGGCCGAGGAAGTAATCGCGGGTGAGATGCACAGGGCGGACTGTCATCCATCGACGTTTGACGCGCAGCTGTAGCTGATATCTGCGTTGACCCATGTCAAAGTCCCTCACGAGGCTCGGAAATAGAAGCTGGGAGAAGCGTCGTGGGGGCATCCCTGACCTCTCCCTTCGGACAATCGTCGCAAGGCTCGGCGTGTGCATCAGCCGGGAGATGGATGGCTTGTGATGGGGCCGGGGTCTCGAGGTGATTAGTCTTGCATGAATATTCGCAATATTCACGCTGGCGCTCTCCCCTTGTGGTCCATCTTGAGCCGTAGAGACCGCCGATGGGTACTCTGTCTCGGTAATGTGGTTTTGCGCCCGGTCGGATGTCGTCGCCAGTGGGTCCGCACCTGAGCCTTCGGGTCCTTGTATCAGGACGGCGCTTTCCAGCGCCACGACGACCAACGCGAGGGGAATTGGCCATGCAAAACACTGGTAGAATGGAAGATGCTTCAGTAGACAAAAATCATGCCTTGAGACGCGTTAAAATGCCGTTGACCCTTCCCGGGAGCTCCTGCGACTGCTCTCGCTGCGGGTCCGAGAACCCACCGGACCTTCCGCCGTGACAGCGACGACGGGGCCTGTGGAAGCCACCCACGGCGGCGGCAGGTACCTTTGTACCTGGCACCAGGCCAGTGCTAATGGAGGTACCTCTCACCTAACTTGGGCGCAGCGCCGCCTTGCCAGGAACCTCCCTCACACCCTCGTCCCTCGTCCCTTCCCTCGTTCCTTTGTCTGCGTGCCATGGCGGAAGGTCGTCGGTAGCTACCAACCTAGGCTCGACGCTCGCGCCTCCAGATCTGGGATTCCCTCGACCCATTCCCGCCTTCCCAAGTTCCCACTCACACCCTTCACCCTCCACTCCTTCCTCACTCTTCCTTCTTTCACTCCTCCATCAACCTTCCACTCTGATGGGTTTGCATGACTCGTTCCTCGACCATCGCCTCGACCACCACCACGAGGCCCATTGAAGTCGAATATCTTTGTTTTCAAGACTTCTTTTCAACAGGTTCTCAGCCTGTCCTCCCCCCCGTCTTACAACGTGAGTATCATATTCCTCGTGTTAGTTGGGTCACGCCGCTCGTGCTCTCCCTTCCCAATAACCTTTTCCACCCGCTTCCAGCCTTGACATTAACCTTTGCAGCGCAGACATAAATCTCGGCTCCATCGTCTTCCCCTCCGCCAACACTTTCTTCCACGAGCCTGGTTCTCGCCGCGATTGGGGATTCCCGATAGCCTGCGATGCCGCTGGCCAACTAACGAAAACGGCCCCTTCTCGAGTATGAAGTCGCCATCTGCCGCGCATCCATAACGCTCCACCGATACCTTCGATACGCTCCTCTCCATCGTCCCCGTTCATCCTCGATCTCCGTTCATCCTCGATCTCCGTTTCCACCATGGTATCAGTGCCAACTGTCGGCGCCGTCGCCGCGTCGAGCTCTCACGGCGCCAGTGCGAGCTCGCGAAGCTCGCCTGCTGTTGGCGCCACTGGCTCCTCGTCGAAGCCGAAACCAAAGGTCAACTCGAACGGTTACCACCCTATTAATCCGCAGACACCTCTTAGCTCTCTCTCGAGCGCTCCCTTGGATCTAACCTCGGTCGAACGCCGAGGACAACCTACCGCAATCCGAGAGCCCGTGACCAAAACGAGCCGGCCGCATGGCCTCCAAGAGGCTCCCACCTATTGCCCAACCGAGGAGGAATGGCGGGATCCTTTCGAGTACATGCGCAAGATCACACCAGAAGCCAAAAAGTTTGGCATTTGCAAGATCATTCCCCCAGATTCCTGGAACCCCGATTTTGCCATCGACACCGAGGTATGCCGGCCTTGCACGACCCAGCGTGCATTCCCCACCAGCCATTCGGCATTGTAAGATGCGTCAGAGCTATGCTGACTTGTTTAGAAATTTCATTTCAGGACCCGAAAACAAGAGTTGAACTCGGTGGAAGGGAGTACGTGTTTCACCTTGTTTTCGCACCAGGCTCAAACTGACCAGCTAGGTACCCGCGCCAATCTGACTTATCTGGATGGCCTCTCCAAATTCCACAAACAGCATGGCAACAACCTTCATCGCCTTCCCTACGTGGACAAGAAGCCGCTCGATCTGTACAGATTGAAAAAGGCTGTCGAGTCTCGTGGCGGCTTTGAAAAGGTGTGCAAGCACAAGAAATGGGCAGAGATTGGTCGTGATCTGGGATACAGTGGCAAGATCATGTCATCACTCTCGACGTCCCTGAAAAACTCGTACCAGCGATGGCTTTGCCCGTACGAGGAGTATTTGCGCCTGGCGAAACCTGGAGTCCACCAGCAGCTGGAACAGGAATACGGTGGGCCATTGACTCCCAGCC
This sequence comes from Fusarium illudens, assembly GCA_013623515.1. Taxonomy (NCBI): domain Eukaryota; kingdom Fungi; phylum Ascomycota; class Sordariomycetes; order Hypocreales; family Nectriaceae; genus Fusarium; species Fusarium illudens. Next base: position 11,017 of record JABFEX010001899.1, read on the forward strand.
CAGCGCACACGCCAATCAAGCGATCAAACGTCAACACGCCGGCGAGCGGCAGAGGCGATTCTCCGGCGCGAAATGCATCCGATGCTCTACAGGCCAGCATCAACGGGGTGAAGAAGGAGGCGGATCGCGACACTCCCATGGCCGATGCGCCGACCACCACTCCAGCACCTACGTCTGGCGGTTTTACTGCAATCAATTCCGGGGGCTTTACGGCGGTGAATTCCGGATTCACGAGCGTCAACCGCAGTACCAATGGCGACTCCAAGAGTTTTACTCCTGAATCCAAGCGATTCGACAGCCCGAGCTCCTCGGCAAAAAACACACCGGATAACCGTGCATCGAGCCTCATGGCCACAGCCCTGAAGCGTCAGCTCAGCTGCGACAGTTCGTCAGACTCGACCAGAAAAGACGCCGACGCTGGAAAAGACGATGGCGACGCGGGTAGTCGTCGCTCTAAGCGTCTCAAGAAAGGTATGTGAAGGCACCACGCGATTTCCATATCCCAGCTCGCCGCATGCAAGGTGTACGCAGAGCATTTTCCGCCTTTGTCGTTGGTGGTACCATACGCAGGGATTTCAGCTGTGATGATCCATGCCGTCGCTCATTGGCTCCTTGCGGTTTAACTAATATTTTGTGCTCGCAGATGCCGTCCCCACTGTGGCTGGATCACACATGACGCCATTCCGTCCCTCAGTGCCGAGGATTCCTCGAGATGAAGCTGCGCCAGGAGGCGAGGTGAGTAGTTCTTCCAATTGACAAGGAGTTAACTAACATGGACAGAAATGCGAAACATGCGCAAGAGGAGAAGATGCCGGCTCTCTTCTCGTATGCGAATCCTGCGATCACTCCTACCATCCCGGTTGTCTGGACCCACCACTAAAGCGAAAACCAGATGCTGAGTGGAATTGTCCGCGATGTCTTGTTGGAGATGGCCAGTTCGGCTTCGAAGAGGGAGGCTTGTACTCTCTAAAGCAATTCCAGCAAAAGGCAAACGACTTTAAGCAAGGTTACTTTGAAAAGAAGATGCCCTTCGATCACGAACTCAACTGCCATCGACCGGTCACCGAGGAGGATGTGGAGACGGAGTTTTGGCGATTGGTCGCCGACCTCGAAGAGACGGTTGAAGTCGAATACGGAGCCGACATTCACTGCACGACCCATGGTTCTGGGTTTCCTACTGCTGAACGACACCCGAACAACCCGTATGCGACCGATCCTTGGAACCTGAATGTTCTTCCCTTCCACCCCGAGAGTTTGTTCAGACACATCAAGTCGGATATCTCTGGCATGACCGTCCCATGGGTCTACGTCGGGATGATTTTTTCGACATTCTGCTGGCACAACGAGGATCACTACGCTTATTCGGCCAACTACCAGCATCTCGGTGCGACCAAGACCTGGTATGGCATTCCAGGAGAGGACGCTGAAAAGTTTGAGGCTGCCATGAGAGAAGCTGTGCCTGAACTTTTCGAGACACAGCCGGATCTCCTCTTCCAACTAGTAACACTCTTGACTCCTGAACAGTTGAAGAAGGCAGGTGTTCGCGTCTATGCCCTCGATCAGCGAGCTGGACAGTTTGTCATCACATTCCCCCAGGCCTACCATGCTGGTTTCAACCATGGATTCAACTTCAACGAGGCCGTCAACTTTGCGCCCTGTGATTGGGAACCATTTGGCCTTTCGGGGGTGGAACGATTGCAGCTCTTCCGAAGACAACCATGCTTTTCTCACGACGAGCTGCTCTGGACAGCTGCTGAAGGAAGCACAGCAAATGGTCTCACCATTCAGACAGCGAAATGGCTAGCACCAGCCCTCGAACGCATTCACAAGCGAGAGATTTCTCAGCGGGAAGAATTCCTATCCAAGCATTGCGAGCTATCGCCACATCAATGCCATGCCATGGGCGGCAACGAAGACGCATGTTCCTTGACATTCAAGGTTGAGGATGAGGACGTCCAGGATGAAGACGAGCAATGCTGCAGCTACTGCAAGGCGTTTTCGTATCTTTCACGCTTCAAGTGTCTGAATTCGGGCAAAGTCCTCTGTCTGCAACACGCAGGCTATCATGCCTGCTGCGACCAATCCGAACAAGCGCGGTTCCGAGGCGACGGACATGTTCTCTTTTATCGCAAGACGGGAGAAGACATGACTGAGACATATCGCAAAGTTCTGGAAAAGGCGCAGACACCTGAGGCTTGGGAAGAAAAGTATGAGAAGATGCTGGATGAGGACTCCACCCCGTCACTCAAGACACTCCGAGCCATCCTCCATGAGGGTGAGCGCATCCCCTTTGAGCTGCCTTCACTACCGATCCTGCAGGAGTTTGTCAACCGATGCAACGACTGGGTGGAGGAAGCGACAAATTACACCGTCAGAAAACAACAAAACCGACGCAAGAACGAAAAGGCATGGCAGTCTGGCATGCGAAAGTCGATCGGCAGTGCCGAGCATGATCCAAAGGAGAAGGAATCTCGAAATGTCTCCAACATTTACAGGCTCCTGGAGGAGGCCGAGCGGATTGGGTTCGACTGCCCTGAAATCTCGCAACTTCAAGAACGCGCCGAAGCCATCAAACTCTTTCAGAAAAATGCCTTGCAAGCTCTAAAGAACACGACAGCCGTGCCGTTAGAAACAATCGAGGAGCTCCTTGAAGAGGGTCGCAGCTTTAATGTGGATACGCCCGAGGTCGAGCAGCTTTCCAGGGTGTTGGAGCAGATGCGCTGGAATCAAAAGGCTCGCGACAACCGAAATGTCATCATGACACTCAAGGAGGTGCAGGATCTGATCGAGGAGGGCAGTCGACTGGAGATTCAACCCTACAACGACCACTTAACCCACTACCGCGAGCAAATGCTTGCTGGTCAAGCCTGGGAGAAGAAGGCCAATGAGCTCATCCTTGCCGAGTTTGTGCACTATCCGCAGCTCGAGGCTCTCTCGAACCAAGTGCAGGTCAGCTACCTGCCCGTCTCGCAGGAGACTCTGAACGCTGTTGATAATATTCTCCACAAACAACGTGAGGCGCATCGGCAGATCATTGACATTACGGAACGATGCCGGAACCCCGACTTCCGCCAACGACCTAAGTACTCGGAGGTGGTTGACATCCAGAAGAAGTTGGAGGATCTCAACTCCAAGCCCAACGGGACGATTGACCTCGAAAATGAACGGAAGCGTCACGAGGATTGGATGCGTAAAGGCAAGAAGCTGTTTGGAAAATCGAATGCACCCCTGCACATACTCAAGAGCCACCTCGAGTACGTGCTGGAGCGCAACATGGACTGCTTCGACACGGAACACGACACTCCCCGTCTGCCTGGGGAGCCAGTCTCGAGAGAGGTCAGCCCTGAGCCAGGGGTAAGCAGATGGGAGGACCCTCGGTCCCGACAAGTCTTTTGCATCTGCAGAAGGATTGAGGCAGGCATGATGATTGAGTGCGAATTGTGCCACGAATGGTGAGTGGGGTTTCCCAAGAGTTGTTGCAACGCTAACGTTTCCAGGTATCACTACAAGTGCCTCAAGATTGCCCGTGGCAAGGTCAAGGAAGACGACAAGTACACTTGTCCAATCTGCGACTGGCGGATGAAGATTCCTCGAGATGCGTCGCGACCAAAGCTGGAGGATCTGATGGCTCTATCAGACGAAATGCCTTTCCTGCCTTTCCAACCTGAGGAAGAGGAGGTGTTGCGCAATATCATCGACAATGCGCAAAGCTTCCGCAACCACATTGCCCGGTACTGCAACCCACTCCTGTCGACGGAAGCAGAGGCCGAGACGCAGCGATTCTACCTGCGAAAGATTGAAGGCGCCGAAGTCCTGCTGGCGTATGAAACCAACTTCTTCCGCCAAGAACTCCACAAATGGTGCCCCGTGGCTCCCGAAGCTCCACCGATACTAGAGGTGTCTTTGAGCACTCGAAAGCCCCGGCCCACCAAGCTGCAGAAGATGCTCGTCGAGTATGGAGTCGATAACCCTGACGACCTCCCTGAGCATGCCAAAGGCAAGGCTAACAGTCTACGACGAAAGGCGGCCAATGCAGAAGCGGCGGCTGCTGCTGCGGCGCAATCACAATCGGTCCCCATCTTGCCTCCGGCTACAGCTCCTGGGACGTACGCGGGTCCAGCATTCTTCCCCAGGACACAGGCAGCTTTGAGCGGCAGTCCACCCCACGGACATGCAGACCGTCGATCATCGCAGTCTGGTTCAAACCACTCAAGGGACAATTCAGTCAACTTGAGCAGTGGGCTACACCCTGGTCTATTCGGAGCGGGCGGTCCACAGTTGGTTGTTGGCAACTCTTCCATGTCTCTGGAGGACAAGCTGCTGCAAGGTCAAGATGATGGCATCAGCTTCCACACCGAGGCTGAAAAGAGTAAGGCTCTTGAAATCCTCTCGAGGACCGAAATGGGCAGGAAGCAAGCCGAGAAGATGTGGGGACCAGACATTTGGGGACCCCGACGCGGATCCATGGGTGATGGAGGAAGACGCATGACGCCGAATCCCATGGACGACGACATGATGAAGCAGGAGGACGGCAGCGTCGATCAGATGTTCAAAGAGATGACGAACCAGGACGAAGAGGACGACAAGAAGAAGGATGCGAGCGGCGATGTCCACATGACGACGGCATCCCTAGAAAAGGAGAGAAACGGCATGGACGCGCTCCTAGACGGCGCGTAAGCGACGCAGTCAGTACAAGATTCAGACTTGAAAGCGCGGTAGAAGGGCGTTTTAATCGGCTACCAAAACATGGGAAGGATTGGAGTTGAGGGCTGGATGGAATGAATGAAAGCGTTCTATAGCGAGAGGGAGGCTTGCGAATGAGTGAGAAGGGCTCTAACTCGTTAGTTGTATTTTTTGAAATGTTGACATGATATGCATCAATGGAGGCGTCTGGCACTGTATCATAGGGAGGCACCTGTAAGAAGTACTACGCAGTAGTATTCGGATCCATGACATTTGCTCTCGTTGAAAGGAGCAATCTAACAAATTTCTTTTCCAGGGCGTTGAGCCCGGACGTCTAAATAAGGGAACAAACAATAAATGCTATAAACGCCTCCATCTCTAGCCAACTTGAGTTGTGCTGATGCCAAGATAGCCTCAGCTGGGGAGGCGCTTTCCTAATGTCCAAGACCCGAATTGTTGAAGACATGGGCTTTGTTTTCTCCCTCTCTCTCTTTGTTGTTGTCCCTGGACGTCCCTGAAGTGAAGAAGAAGACCTGACCCCCTAACGCCTAGAAATGCAGAATTATTGTCCAAGACTCTCTAACGGTTGATGCCGATGAGGTTGAGGAACTCGTTGCGCGTCTTGGACTTGCGCTCGAAGCATCCGAGGACGCAGCTGGTGATTGTGGACGTGGTGGTCTTTTCGACGCCGCGCATCACCATGCACAGGTGGCTCGACTCCATGACGACGGCGACGCCCTGGGGCTTGAGGATCTCCATGATGGCGTTGGCGACTTCCTTTGTGAGGCGCTCCTGGATCTGGAGGCGGCGGGCAAACATTTCTGCTATGCGCGGGAGCTTGGAGAGGCCGATGACGGTTTCGTTGGGGATGTACCCGATGTGCATCTATCATGGTTAGATGGATGTTAGATGGTGGAGGGTGGAAGTACTGACCTTGCCTGTGAATGGGACGAGGTGGTGCTCGCACAGAGACTGTATAGTGTGTAAGTATAGATCTTGACCATCAGAAGCTTGCCGACTTACAAAGACCTCGATATCCTTGACCACAACCATCTCGCTATGCCCCTCCCTAAACAAGGCATTGTTGACTGCGACGCAAGTCAGTAATCTCGCATTTCAAACCTCTCGACGGGAAACCTACCGATGTCCTCGGCGTTGACCTGGTATCCCTGGGTCAGGAAGAGAAGAGCCTTGGCGTAGCGCGAAGGAGTGTCGCGAAGACCCTCGCGGTCCGGGTCCTCGCCGACGCACTCGAGCAGGGTCTTTACGGCGCCGCGCATGCGATCGAGGCGCTGCTCGGCCTGCTCCTTTGTCTCTTCTCGTCGCTCTCGGGTGCCGCGGCCTAGCTAGATGTTAGCCAGATGAAACAGACCCTAGAAAAGGAAAGACATACTCGGTCGGCTGAGACCGTCAAAGTCAGTCACGGGACTGGGCGACCTCGTCTTGACAACAGCGCCCTCCGCCACGGCGCGCTTCTTCTTGGGGAGGGGTTCATCGCGGGGATCCCGTGAGGCCTTGGCGAGGCTGTTGCGGCGCTGCGCAAAGGCGCCAGGGACCCCGTCGCCGTTGCGCTTCTTGCTGCTTCCGTTCTTGCTGCTGCTCCCGTTCTTGCGGTCGCGGCGCTTCTTGCGACGGCTCGAATCATCGCTGCTGCCGGTCGAAGAGCCCGAGACACTGGCGGCGGGGCGCTTCTTTGCGACGAGCACGCCGTCTTCCGAGGGTGCCATTGCTGGGTAGGTAGTGTTTTCCTTCGCTGCGGTGTGAGGAGTATGAGGAGGAGAGGGAGATATGAGTGGCAGGAGGAAGAAGAAGAGGAAGAGGAAGNNGGCCGGGGCGGAGCAAAATTCAAGGATCATGGGGGGGTAAACACTTGATTTGGTTTGGTCTAGCGGCACTTTGGTTGTGTTTTTTATCTTATCGGGAGCCGTTTTGACGTCACTTGTTTGTTGAAAACTGTATTGTTTACAATTGGCAGAGTTGTTTCAGAGGGTTAGAATAAACGACAAAGACACAGCTAACTTCTATAAACACACACGATTGATTCCTTACAGGAAAACAATTAATATCCTTCTGTTTGAAAATGCCAGAAAACATACAACATCCTGCTCCCTATTGTCAACTACCGTCCCCATTGTTAGCCCGTTTGTCGTCAATTGCAAGCAGTCTCATTGCTCAATCAGAAAGGAGTGGAGTCCAACATCAAACGGAAAATGGGGCCGCGCGCCGGTCATGTGTTGCATCACGTGTTCTGAAAACACCGTCACGCCCTCCGAGCTTGGAGAACGCGCAACGGATCTCCTTCCGAAGCCGTGTGCAGCAGCATCTCCATCTCGGCCTTTGATCCCACCCACCACCGATATCGAACCGATCCTTGCCCATCACTGTGTGTTTTCCAGCCAATCGATTCGCCGTTTAGCCTGTTTATTAGCATCATCCTCGACGACTGCTCCGAACCGAAGCACATCCTGGCTCACCAAGCCCAGCCAAATCTTGACTCGAATCAACATGGCTTCTCCTCCTTACGCCTCCTCTCCATCCGCCATGTCACCTCCATATCCATCACCCGCGCAGATCCCCAACAAGAAGCGCTCATCAACCCTCGACGTCAATGTCCCCCCAGGAAAGCGCCGCAAGCCCTCCAACCTCTCCCAAACCTCCAACTCTGCCGCCGCAGTCAACCACCCCCTCCGCCAGACCTCGTTCCCCCCAGAGGCCCGCTCCCCGTACCCT
>JABFEX010001903.1:0-16246 GCA_013623515.1 Fusarium illudens
CTCCTCGCGACCGCCCACTCCAAGGCCGTCACCGTCTTCTCCCTGTCCACCGCCTCGGCCCACAGCTCCCTGACCGGAGGCCACACCCGCTCCGTCCGCTCGGCGGCCTGGAAGCCTCACCTCCCGCCGCACCGCCTGTGCCTCGTCACGGGCAGCTTCGACTCTACGGCTGGTATCTGGCGATGGGATGGCGAAGCGCAGGATGGTCAGGGTGAGCTGGAGGTTGAGGTGACACAGCGCGATGTGCGCCGGAAAAACGACGACAGTGACGACGACAACGACTCACCCGGCGACAAGGACTGGGAGTTTACGCTGGTGCTGGAAGGCCACGACTCCGAAATCAAGTCTTGCGCCTTCAGCCCATCTGGCACATACCTGGCGACGTGCTCCCGCGACAAGTCGGTCTGGATCTGGGAAGACATTGGCGCCTCCGAGGCCGACGACGAGTGGGAGACGATCGCAGTGCTTAACGAGCACGAGGGCGACGTCAAGGCCGTGGCATGGTGCCCGGACGTCCCCGGCCGCAACGCCCGGCGCAGCTACTCTTCCGACGTGCTCGCCAGCGCCAGCTACGACAACACGGTCCGCATCTGGCGAGAGGACGGCGACGCAGAGTGGGTGTGCGTCGCCGTCCTCGAGGCCCACGAGGGCACCGTCTGGGGTCTGCAGTGGGAGCCTCGCCCGCGCCCGGGGGATCTATTCCCGCGGCTGCTCACCTTTTCCGCCGACGGGACGATCCGCGTGTGGACGCTGCAGCAGGAGGAGGATGCCGAGGATGGCAGCGGGACAGGTTCGAGGAGCTCCCTGGGAGGCATCCCCAACACGATGCGGCGGTCACTGCGGGAGGAGTGGAAATGCACGGCGATCCTGCCAAAGGCTCATACCCGCGACATCTACTCTGTGAACTGGAGCGAGCAGTCGGGTCTCGTGGCAAGCACCGGAAGCGACGGCCTCGTGGCGCTGTACACGGAGGACGAGCAGGACTCGGGCGGAGATATCCCGGCGACGGACCAGGACCAGCCCATGGCCAACACCGAGGAAGCCCAACAATCTTCGGCATCTTCACCACCGTGGAGATTGCTGACGACCCACCCCGCCGCTCACGGCCCCTACGAGGTCAACCACATTACTTGGTGTCGGAGATACGATGCCGGATCCGAGCGTCGCGGCGAAGAGGAGATGCTCGTCACCACGGGCGATGACGGGATAGTGCGGCCGTGGCAGGTTGAGGTCGATGCGCCAAGGTAGCAGTGCATCTAAGACAAGCAAGTAAAATTCACACATACAATATCAATATCAATACCATCCATGTCAAACAATATCCGAGGTTCCGTCAGAAGAGGCGTAGACAGGTATGTAGGTATCCTTGTTTATCTTATCAACAAGGAAGAAAAAAATAACTCATAAACGCACGCCAAATAGATGTCATGCCGTGTCGTTCGTTCGTTCGTTCCAAATGCCCATGCTAATGGAACCCAGGGCGCAAATGTGTGTGTCCTTCATCTAGGAGGGTATGATACAAATGGTTTACATGAAGAGCTTGCTTGCTTGCTCCCCAGATCCAACGGCTTTTGTTGTTGTTGTTGTAGCTGTTGCTTCTTCCCTCCCAAACGATTAGTGCCCATGTATAAAGCCTGTCCAGTACCAATGCCATTCATTCAGTTTACCTCCCCAGAACCTGTCCTGCTAAAATCCATTGCCTCTTTATTCGCCCTTGAGCTTGTCCTGCTTCACGGTGAAAGCCATCTTGAGGAACTCCTGCTCCTCCTTGTTGTGCACCGACTTGAGACCAGTGGCCACCGACGCGCTGGGGTTGCGGCCGGCATACATGACGTGCTTGCGGTTGTGGTGCTCAGTGTTGTTGAGCAGCGTCTCAATGCGAGGCTGCGTGAAGCTCCAGGCACCGGCGTTGAGAGGCTCCTCCTGGGCCCAGACAATGGTCTTAGCGTTGGGGTACATGTCGAGGTTCTCCTTGAGCTGCTGCCAGGGGAAGGGGTTCAGCTGCTCAATGCGGGTGAAGGCCACGTTGTCGATGTTGTTATCGGCACGGTACTTGTGAAGGGCACCCCACACCTGACCGCTGCAGAGAATGACTCGGTCAACCTCCTCGCGAGGCTTGAGGACACCAGTGTCGTGCTCAGGATCAGGGATGATCCACTGGAAGCCAGCGTTCTCACCAGTGAACTCCTCGATGTTGCTGCGGGCCAGAGGGTGTCGGAGCAGCGACTTGGAGAAGAAGATGACAAGAGCTAATTAGAGTCAGTATATATCGTTTACAAGCAATGAACACATAAACTCACGCTTTCGGTATTGTCGGTGCATCTGTCGGCGAAGAGCATGGAACAGGTTGGCAGGAGACGTCATGTAGGCGATCTGCATGTTGCAGTCCTGGTGCTGGCGCACGAGCTTCTCGCCGGTAGGGAACTCTCGGGGGTCCTCGTTGCTGAGTTGGAGGTATCGCTCAAGACGACCAGACGAGTGCTCGGGACCCTGACCGTCGTAACCGTGGGGCAGAGACATGACGAGGCCGGTTCGCTGCATCCACTTGACCTCACCAGAGGCGATGAACTGGTCAATGATGCACTGAGCGTTGTTGGCAAAGTCACCGAACTGGGCCTCCCACATGACGAGGGCATGGGGGGAGGACAGAGAGTAACCATACTCGAAGCCGAGAGCACCAAATTCACTCAGGGACGAGTTGGAGATGACAAACTTGCCCTGGTCCTGGCTCAGGTGCTGGAGGGGAGTGTAGGTATCCTCAGTCTCCTGGTCGTGGAACACAGCGTGGCGCTGAGAGAAGGTACCACGCTCGACATCCTGACCGGAAACACGGACGTGGTAACCCTCAGTGACGAGAGTACCAAAGGCCATAGCCTCGGCAGTGGGGAAGTCAATGTTGTTGCCCTCAACCACAGACTTGGTTCGGTTGGTGAGAATTCGCTTGAGGTTGCGGTGGACCTGGAAGCCCTCGGGAACGCTTCCAATGGCCTTGCCAATGTGGTCCAGAGTTGAAGGCTTGACAGCAGTCTCGTTGGTGGCGAGGACCTCGGTGGCAAGCTCCTTGGGGGACTTGAAGCCGTTCCAGGCCGAGGTGGTCCACTCCTTGGAGGTGGGAGTGTAGTCCTTGGACTTGGTGAAGCTCTCCTCGAGCATGCCCCAAACCCACTGCTTGTGCTCGTCAATGTCCTCCTTGGTGAAGGAACCCTCCTCGATCAGCTTGTTGACGTAGATGTCGATCTGGGGCTCCTTGTCGGTGATGCGCTTGTACATGAGAGGCTGCGTGAACGAAGGCTGGTCGGTCTCGTTGTGGCCGTGCTTTCGGTAGCAGTTGAGGTCGATGACGACATCGTGCTGGAACTCGGCGCGCCAGTCGGCAGCAAGCTGGCAGGCAAAGTTGACAGCCTCAACATCGTCGGCGTTGACGTGGAAGACGGGGGCATCGATGGCCTTGGCGATATCCGTGCAGTAAGCGGTGGAGCGGGCGAATCGAGGGTCGGTGGTGAAACCGATCTGGTTGTTGACGACGAGGTGGATGGTACCGCCGGTAGAGAAGGCGGGGAGAGAGTGGAAACCAAGACACTCATAGACGATACCCTGAGCAGCAAAAGCAGCATCACCGTGGAGTAGAACGCTCATGGCGGTGCGGTGGGTCGACTCGTCGTTGTTGTAGTGCTGGATAGCGCGGGTCTTGCCCAGGACGACGGGGTCCTCAGCCTCCAGATGCGAAGGGTTGGCGACCAGAGAGAGCTGGACGCGCTTGCCAGAAGGAGTAGGTCGCTCAAAGTTCATACCGAGATGGTACTTCACATCGCCAGAGCCCTCATCCTCACCACCTGTCGTACCAGCGAACTCGCTGAAGATGGACTCGTTGGGTTTCCGGACGACGTTGCTGAGAACGTTGAGACGACCACGATGGGGCATACCAATGACAATATCCTTCACACCATAGTCGACGCTGCGGTCAATAAGAGCCTTCATTCCGGGAACAAGGGTTTCGCAACCCTCGAGACCGAATCGCTTGTCGTTTGGGTACTTGGTGGCCAGGAAGGACTCGAAGCTAGAACTCCAGATGAGTCGGTCGAGGACACGGCGCTTCTCGTCAACCGAGTACTTGAAGGGGACGGGGACCTCGAGACGCTCGCGAAGCCAGTCGCACTTCTCACGGTCAGGGATATGGATGAACTCGACACCGAAGGAGCCGCAGTAGATCCTCTCGCAAGCATCAACGATCTCGCGGAGGGTCATCTTCTCGCGACCCTCGCGCTTGAAGCGAGGCAGAATACCGGGGCCAAGGGTGTACTCGGTGTCAAGATCCTTCTCGGTGAACTGGTAGTGCTCGAGCGTCAGCTCCTTGGGCTTGATGTTGGCAAAGCCCTTGGCATCATTGGTGCCTCGGATGCCGAGAGGATCAATCTCTGCGGTGTGGTGGCCACGGGCCTGGTAGGCGCGGACGAGAAGCTGGACCTTGAGATGGTTGGTGACGTCGGAGCCAGCCTCGAGGCCGCCGGAGAGACGGGGAACACCACCGGTCATGTTGGGGACCAGGTTGGGGGGAGGCTGGAAGGCCTGGGAGATGGGCATCTCGCCGCTCTCCATGTTCTTGAAGTAGATCTGCCACGAGATGTGGACGCTCTCGGGATCCTGCCTCCACTGCATGTACATCTCGTCGATGTAGCTGGCGGTGCTCCCGGAGAGGAAGTTATCGTTGGGGTCGGGGGGCGCCGAGGTCGCGCTGGTCGCATAGCCGCGACGAGCAGCGAGGGCCAGAGGCCGACGGGAGGCGGCAAGCTTCCATGATGAAGTGCGAGCCGAGACGGTCGAGATGGAGGCCGAAGACGAGGCAGCGGAGCATCTAGCACCGCGGAGGAGCTGAGAGCTAGCTCTGCAGAGCGAATTCCTCAACATGATGGGCGAGTAGTGTGGCGGTGGAGGAACGAGGACAGGTCAAGGGGAGCGGACAGAAGAACTAGCGGATATCGATGGGAAGCATCCCCCGGCAGCTCTAGATGGCGGCGACACAAAGGAACGGCGGAGTAAGTCGTTGCGGACGGTTGGTTCCCAGCAGAGACCGGAGAGGAATTGGAGGAGGGGAGGGAGGGAGAGAGGAGAACTGAGGGAGGAGGAGTATATCAGGAACGAGAAACAGAAACAGGAACGAAACTGGAGGGACCCAGAGGGAAAAGAAATTGTGACCACCGACTGGATGGAGCTCGTTGCTGGCCTTTGATGTCCTGCTGCTTGGAAAAATACGATGACGCCCCCGGCAAACCCGGTTCTGGCCGCGAGGTATCCCGTCCCTGATTGGCCAGGTGCAGCCGTGACCGAGAAAAGCAGTGCGGATCTGGTGGGAGGCGCACGGCGCGGCGCAGCCGCTTGCAGCAGGGTTTGCAGGGGTTTACAGCGCGGTAAGTCACTCGGTCTTTAACCTCCGGAACGAGATGCCGCACAGTGTTTTGGAGGTGACCGTGGGCAGCGGTGGGCGCTGCCATTGGGGGAGCCCACTCGCATTTTCGGGGCATTTGGGGGTCTCGCTCGGGGGTCGAGGTGTGTTTACCGAGGATCACCGCGACATGGGCGTTGCTTGGCCGTGGCCGTACCGATCTCCGGACACACTGTACCGCCATGACGTCCGTCTACCCGGCTCGTCGCCTGTGTTTCCCCGCGATTTGAGGGCGCAGCTGCGGCGTCTTGGGGGGTTTCTTTGCAGGTTCAACCGGATCATGGCTGAAGGATCGTGCCCTCGTAGGCTGCGGGTAGCCGAAGGATGGTCTGTCGTTGTGGTGAATCTGGAAATGGGAGCACCTTCCTCGCACGGTCTAGGCATGGATGGAAGTGTCAGGCGCATCGGGGCGCACGGGAAACGACCAAGATTGCGGAGTAACCATCGTGAAGTTTTACGTGGTTTAAACAGGGTCAATAGCCGACGCCACAAGGTCAGCGACTCGGTGTCGGGTGGGACGTGCATTCCAGGTTTTTTTTCGGGGAGGGTTTGAGAGGTCAGAGGCCAGTCAGGGGAATGATCAGCCACGCGTGAGCGAGCAATTGACAATCCACCAGCCACAGTTGGAGTAGCTGCTGTGCCTGGCAACGCCTTTAGACGCAGTGGCTGATAGGTAGTCGAGCCATTCGTCTTTGAGAAAATGCCACAAAGCAGATAGCCAGAGTCCCTGATATTCAACCATAAACCTCTTCTTCACCCTGACCATTATTATCCCTCATTTCCCACCTTGCTGACCTGCGGTGTATTCTTCCATCCTCCAGCTGAGGTCGGTCAGGCCCTGCAGGTTGGAGTCGGCTTTGCAGCAGGTGCCAACGTCAGGCGGCGGCTCCACTTACCACTTCCACGGACGCCAACTTTTCAAGCTCCACTTTGATGCAGCAGCGCAAGGCTACGTAGGTACCTGCTAATCTCTAAAGACATTCTCGAAGCTTTGGATGGAAGCGAAAGCCTTGACAACGACATCCATCTCAAGCTGTCAAGAGCAAACAAGCAAGAAAACAGGCCAGGGCATTCAAGCTTCAGGCAGGCTCATCAGATACACCCCGTATCAGACACTCACGTGAACCAAGCCGGTATCCTCGCCAACAAAGGGCCGCCTGCTCTTCATCAGCTGCTGACCCAGCCTTCTGCCTGGAGGATCCTTCAACGACATCTGCGAACCCATCCCAAGACCTCCTGGGACGGAATCTCAGCGTAGAACTCCACAAAGCGAGTCCCCTCGGGGGGTCGGGTTCCCGTTCCTTCACTCTCGTAGCCGCGCCGAGCTCGTCGCGTCGTCGTCGCCTCCATCATGGCCATCCCCGTTGGCCGCACCCTCTTCAAGAAGAAGGATGGCATCCTGACGCTCACCAGTGACCGTCAGTTTGTCACCTGGACTCCCAACTCCGGCGGGCCTCCCACCGTCTCTCTCACCGTTTCCAACATCACCAGTGAGTCGGGACAGCCTGCGCGTACGCGCTTTCTTTCACTAACGTCGGTCGGCAGACCTTCAGCAGACCCCGGATAGCTCACCGAAGGTGATGCTCAAGATCTTTGAAAAAGCCTCTGAGAGTGCCGACACTGCCACATACCTCTTCCACTTCAACACCGCGGAGGCCAAAGTAGAGGCCAAAGCAGTAAAGGACCTATTATCAAGCTTGCTCGCTGCTTCTCGCACCAACGATGTCGCCGTGCCTAAGCCATCTGCCCCTGGCACAGGCACAGGCGGCTCCTCAACTCCAACAGCAAATGGAAATGCGGGCAGCGGCTCGGCATCCATGGCGTTTGCCAGTGCTGTCAACTCACAGCCTACGTCTCTGCGCTGGTTTGATGATGCTCACTTGAAGAACGACATCGAGCTACAACGGTCTCTTATGAGCAAGGACACTAGCCTGCACCAGACGTTTTTCGAAGCCATGCAAACCAAACCTGATTCCATCTCAGGGGCTGCTTTCAACTCGCAGTTCTGGTCAACTCGGATAAACCTTCTCCGAGCTCATGCCATTGAGACCAACCAGAAAAAGGGTGCCTACAACGTTCTCTCGACAGTGAAGCCCAAGACTATCGATGGAGAGCTCAAGCTCAACATTAGCGTTGAGCAAGTTCAGATGATCTTTGCGCAACATCCCCTCATCAAGCGCGTTTACAATGAGAATGTCCCAAGGCTCTCTGAGGCCGAGTTCTGGTCTCGCTTCTTTCTCAGCAAACTCTCCAAGAAGCTACGGGGTGAGCGCGTCACCGAGAATGATGCAAATGATCTTCTCTTTGACAAGTACGACCCCAGCGAGAACACGGTGGCTGTGCAAAGCAAGATCATGGCACAGCAGGTTCCTCACATCATCGATGTCGAGGCCAACGAGGAGAACCAGGGCGGATTCAGGAGTGGGAATGCCAAGGACATTGAGATGCGTCCTAGAGCGAACGTTGCCATCGTGAAGACACTCAACAGCCTCAGCGAGAAGATCATGGCCAACGTCGCCCCGTCTGACTCCAACGCCGAGGATGCCAGTGGAGCCTACGACACTTATAATCAGCTCGCACTCCGCGATCTGAAGGGGGATGCCAAAGAGCATCGTATCATGCTCAACGTCAAGGAGCAGAACAAGTTCTTCTCCAAACATGAAAACGCACCCTCGTCAAACACCCGCCTGTTTGAAAAGCAGGTCCCGAGTGATGTGCTCTTTGAGATTCAGGGCGATCTCGGAACGCTCGAAGGCGATGGTGCAGGAGGCATCGATCTCCAAGCAGCCATTGGCTTCGACGAACAAAGTGACAGCGACGACGATGCCCCCAAGCGTGCTCATGTCAGTTCACGGTCCGCCCTGAAAGCTGCGGACAGGGACGTCATGAAGGGCGTCCGACAGCAACGTGCCCAAAAATATGGCCACGACTCTGACGCCCTTACACCCATGGGCCTCCCTGCTGAGCTCGCCCGGAAGTGCAGCCTTACCCATGCCACCACCATTGAGTTCCTGCATCAGTTCTGGGACGCTTTCCTCTCGGGAGATGCGGATCGTGCTGCCGAGCTGCAGTATCTCGCTGAGTCGTTGAACCGCTCCATTGCACGCATCAACGCTGTCGCAGATGAAGCCGACAAGGAGCGAGATGAAATCATCCGTGCCCGCAAGAAGGAGATCCGTGATCACTTCGAGCGTACGGGAAAGAAGATCCGATGGAAGGCGGACAAAGTGGGCGGTGGGCGTCCGGCCGTCATGTCTCTAATGCAACCGACTATCGATTCGTTGGAGAAGGCTCATGCGGATTACCAGAGAGCTCTCGCCGCAGAGGGGATCCAGGTGTCCACAGAAGGATGAGTCTAGCTGGATAGCAGCATATCATCTACAGCGGTTTTGGTAATAAGACAACAGGACAAATATGGAATAACGCTTGGACAGAGCGTGCGGTTGTATAATAATAGGTAGTTCCAGAAAGAGACCAGCTCAGGCCAACCCCTATCACGAGTCTTTTTTTGCATCCATCTTTAAACTTGGACGTTGTAGTCTCTGATATGATATAGTAATACACTTTTTATAAAGTACAAGTTCTTTTGAGCCCATGCTATATTCAACTCATGCCCCCAAAAGACGACGACAAACAAAGACACCTTGAATGCTTATTTCCATCTGGCCATCCTCCTTATCTCCCAAAGCTACCCGAGTCTATGATAGTAAAAGAAAGCTCCCCACGCCGTCCCCTGCAGACAATACCCATTGAAACAAAAGAAAAAAGGAGACCAACATGGTGCTGGACTCGGTCAAGGACTTCCTCGACGGATGCGCCCCCCTTCGGCATCGGCAAGCTTCTTGTCGGCGCCGATGCCGAAGCCCATCGTCTTCTTGGCGCCCTTCTTCTTTGCGCCGTACTCCTCGTCAAACTTGCGGATCTGCTTGAGCGACTCCATGTCCTCACTGATGCTGGCAGGGATCTGCCGCAGCGCCTTGTCAAAGTGCTCCTGGCGCAGGGTGCGCTTCTTGGGGTACTCGTAGGGCTCCGGCCCCGCGTGACGGGCGGCCATCTCGTTCTCCTCCTCGACGGCGGCCATTGCGGCGGCGACGCAGGCGTTCTTGAGGTCCGAGCCCGAGTAGTAGGATGTGCGCTTGGCGAGGTCCTCAAGCGAGACGGATGGCTCGATCTCCTCGCCCTTGAGGAGGATCTTGAGGATGGCGGCACGATCGGGCTGGAGGGGGAGGTCGACGAGGAGACGGCGTGGCAGACGGCGGAGGACGGCATCGTCGAGATCAAAGGGCCGGTTCGTGGCGACCATGATGAAGGCTTCGGTCTCCTCGAGGCCGTCCCACTCCTTGAGGAACTGGTTGATGTGGGAGCGGTGAGATGCGCGAGCACCGAGCATGCTACGGTTGGCCAGGAGCGAGTCGGCCTCGTCGATGAAGACGACGCAGGGCGAGATCTTCTTGGCCAGGGTGAAGACGGCGTGGATGAGCTTCTCGCTCTCGCCCACCCACTTGTCGTTGATGGTGGCGCCGCTAATCTCCAACATGTTGGCGCCGCTCTCCTTGGCAACGGCCTTTGCCAGGAGAGTCTTGCCTGTACCAGGGGGGCCGTACAAGAGACATCCGGGAATCTTGTCCTGGGCCAAGACGCCATACGAGAAGGCATCTGGGCGCACCAGAGCCAGAGATGTAAGGAGCTTGAGGGCAGAGATGGTGTCCTTGGGGACATGGACATCGTCGAATGTGGTTCGTAGGTTCTGGCGGTTGATGTGCCCCGAGGATATACGCTTCTCATACTCATTCAGCTTCATGGGCGCCCGGCTGGCAGATTGCGAGTCCTCAGCTTTTTTCTGCGTCTCCTCGGCGTTTGCCTTGTCTTCCGGCTCTGGGTCGTCCAGGAATCGTTGTCCAGGCCGTTGCTTGAGAGGTCCCATGAGAAGTCTTTCATACACCCCCCCTGGCGCAGCGCCTTCCGCTTCCTCTTCATGCCGCTTCGCAGCACAGGCAATGTTGTACACTTCAGGCAAGGGGAGGATCGACTTCTTGAGCATCTGAGCCCGCGTGTCGGTAGCACGCATGAAGATCTTCATGTGGTCATTTGAAAAGTCGAGAAGCCGATGACCGCCCAATGACTTGAGCATCCGATTCACGTTCCGCACATTCTCCACAAACAGATCCGTGTCTTGGAGAGGAAAGGGGTTGTCGGAGACTTGGGAACCGCCAGACGGCTTCGGTTGGCTCAGGGTGCGATGCGGATCGACATGTCGAGAGACGACAAAGTCTCCAAAGGAAAGATCTCGGAGCATGTTCTGATACTCGTCGGAGGGCTGCCCACTCGAAGAGGTTCCAAAGATGGCAATCTTGGCGCCCTGCTGCCAGGCTGTATCCACCAAGCTCCTCAGCCGCGCAATCAGTATTGACCCTTCAAGGGTCATACTGAGCTCCACAAAGTCGTGGACATGGATAATGAGAGGCTTCTCGCGAGCCGAGCCGTGCTTCAGCTCGGCAGCCTGCGTGAGTTGGTCCAAAACCTTGTCGATCTTGAGGCTGTCCCACTTGCCAAAGGGGTCATAACCACCCTGCTTTATCTTGTGAAGCTCATCCTTGAACGAACCGGAAGCCGTGCGGATGCTGATTGTGTCAGGGTCGTCGTCTTCTTCCTCCGTCGCACGTTGTGGGACATCTGGATCTTTATACAGCTTTCCATTCATCTCAGCGGCGCGGAACCCAATTGTCGACATAGAGCCTCGTGAATAAGCCCAGTCCTGCCCGAGATAGTCTCCCACCAAGACCGATAGGTCTTGAGCATCTAAGCGGACCAAGTCGGCATCGTTGAAGTATGCCGCATGTTCTGCGACCGCTTCTGATATGGATTGGCCGCTATAACCGGACATGGAAAGAATAGTGATTTGGCGCTTGAGGCTTCTTGACTCAGAATCAGCAGGGGCTGGGTTTGTCAATTCGCGACGGAGAGCGGATCGGATGGAGGAGAAGGTAAGGACGGGTAGGTCAGCGATGGCCTGAGACAAGGAATGGTCCAGTCTCCAGTCGTAGTCGAGGATGCTGTCAATGGCAGTCTGGACAGACAAGAATTGGTCGCGGAATTCTTGGCTATGGCGATCAAAGTCCTTGTAGTAATTCCACCACCAAAACGGCCGAGAGGTGTATGTATAGTGCGCATGTCGGGCGGGATATAGTGAATCGGTAAGGTGCCACGCCGAGTCGAGGAGCATGTCGTAGACGCGGGTGATGCTTGTGAGCTTGTGAACGAGCTCTTCGGTGTTGGCAGAGTCGGATTCGGGGGCGACAAGCTCGCCGGCCCGGTCTCCAGCCTTTTCTATCAAGGCATCGAGGGTTTTGTCAAAGTATTCCTCGAGCGCCTTGTTAGACTCTGGCACTCGAGGACTTTTCTCGTTCGGCCGGGGATCGACAAAGATGGACGACGTTTTGGGGTGCTTTGCGTCTTCGGCAAGGGCAATTGGGAGGCGAGGCCTGCGCCAGGCATTGTGGAGAGTGACATTTTCGTCGAGGAAGGTCTGGGGAAGCTTGACCGGGGGCAGATCTGGAGCGGCGTTCTTGCGCGCGATCCGGCTTTTTAGAGAGCTTGAAGTTCGAATCCGTGAACGGCCCGACGAGGACTCGGTTCCATTCTGTGGCTGTACATCCTCTCCCTCGACCGTTGTTGATTCGTCGGCAGGCTTGTCTCCATTGTTTGCGCCGCTGCCGCTCCCGCTGCTGCTCAGCCAAGCGGACGATGTCTGAAAGGATCGGTAGGCGACGCCGAGGATTCGGGACCGCGGGGCTCTGGCGGCGAGGGCAGCAGCGGGATGGATAAGGGCGCGAAGCCCTGGCGAGTGCATCCGAGCGGATTCTTGTCGTCGGCGACCAGGAGGAGGAGGATGGCGGAGCCCTGGTGAGTACCTAGGGAGTTCAAGTCGCAGCAGAAAGGCCTTTCAACAATTTCTCGAGCATATGATTCTCGCTCGCGGTTGATGGTCGGAAACTTGGCGTTCAGCGGGTTTCGGAGATTATGTAATCGGCGGGACTACAACCACCACAGGATGTGTGTCTAAGTTGACATGGCGAAAAAGAACCATGCAACGACATCATTTCAATACTCGTATTATACTCGTTAACTCATGACAGTCGCAGCTGTGTTGGTATATGTAGGTATGCCATGACCCTCTTCGCCGCTGCCAAAGCTAGGTTTCATGATGGTGCGAGTTCGGTGGCCAGTTACAAGCAACGCCGAATGGCCGTTGTAACGGTTGGAGTGGGTGACTTTTGTACGATCCTCATATGGGTTATCTACCAATTCTTACTCAAATTCATCGTTTCAAGAACGATGCCAGGTTGTTGCACAAGATACTTTTCCAACTGCGATTGGTCAACCAGGAGACCCTGCAAGATGGGGATAGACTTGTATGCGCTTAAAGGGGCTCAGTAGACTCACTCGAGGGCAATGGCAACTCCAGAATACCTCATCGCATACAACGACCAATCAAATACAATAACCCAGTACATCAAAGAACGGATGAGATGGAATCATTGGTTGCTTTATGGACTTGAGAGACTCGGTTGCCCTGTCTGCGTCTCGTTAGAGACTCAAAGAGTGGCTCCTTTCAAGGCCTGGGTACGTGGCCCTCATCTCTCCTACGTTCCCAAATTGACGCCAGACTCACAATAGAATCCTCCCATTACCCATTTCTCACACAAGGTAGGTTATTTAAAACCCGCGGCTGCGCCTCCCTCGATAGGCATTCCGCTCAGTCCCCTGTCATCACGAGGGATTCCCCACAAACTGGGCTGAGGGTTGCGTAACGCGGTGCCCCGGTTCAAGCATGGCAGTCGTAAGGTTAACGCCATTAACGCTGACCCTTGGACTGTGAAACCTTGGCTTAGTCTAACCGATGTCCTTTTTCGCTGTCTTTTCGTGATTTTTGCATTTGTCGTTGGCGTCAGTTGCGTAATGCAACGGCGCGGCCGCCCCCTCCCCCCTCCCCCCTCCAGGCTGACGTCCATCCAAAGGGGAGGAGAGAGGGGGGATCCTGGTCTTTACATGATTGGCCAGACCCTACGTTTCAGTTTTCCTCATTGCTGGAGTATTAGCCTCTTCCCCAACTTCGTTTGCTTCACTTTACATATACTCTACAGGTATGTTCTTCTCTAAGGTTTCCCGCCCCTAAACGTTTTCTACGCCACGCCATTGGCCGTTTTTGTTTTACATCCTCCCGGCCTTCAACGTTCCTCCGGGGTCCGAACCACCCGCTTGAACCTGCCGATCCCGACCACCGTCGGATGCGGGCCTTTCTTTGGCTTCGTTATCGTCATCATAGACTCCCCATCAGCCGCTCTCTACCGCCCACCCACAGCCCCTAGGGAGCCCTCGATCTAAGCGCTATCCTACAAAGGCACGCGGGGGGCTGTTGTGTTCACTCTGCGCCTTGCTTGCCATCAACTGGGGCTCCCCCTGTATCGACTTAACTCTCCCCTTCTCTCTCTCCCACATCTGCCTCTTGTTGTTACATGCAATTGAGGTTGCTGTCTCGCTTCGCTCTTCGCGTCTTGCTGCCTCATTCTCCTCTCAGACTCTTTCTCTCGGCCATGACATGACCTCATCAACCATGGATACTTCAACCTCAGGCTCGACTTCTCAAGAAGCTCAGACATCGGAACAACCTCCGCAGGAGTCAGCAAGGCAACCGGGGTCCGGGGACAAGCCTTATCACTCCAAACGCCCTCACAAAAAGTCTCGGACAGGGTGCAAAAACTGTAAAAAGCGGAAAGTGAAATGCGACGAGGGCAGGCCTTCCTGTCGCTCGTGCAGGCTACGCAAGGCCGACTGCGTCTATCCCAACCCGCCAGCCGCATCTTCAACATCAAACAATGACCCTCCAACCTCTCCTTCGGTCTCGAGTGTGTCGTCTATATCTCGGCGTGCTGTATCACCGGATGTCATCTCCATATCATCCGGTGATGATATAGCCGAGGAGACTGGGGCGCTGTTATCACAACCGAACTGGCGTTCCAACCAAATGGACAACGTCGACATGAAGCTCCTCTGGTTTTATACCAGTACGACGTGCACCTCCTTCTCTATCGACGATGGCGCCTTCAACCCTGTCAGCGAGATCCTCAAGACTCGCATGGTCCAGGTCGCCTTTGACAATCCCTTCCTCATGGACTCCCTCTTCGCCCTCGCCAGCCTCCACATGCAGAGCCTCAAACAGGACTGCGATCCTTCTCGCGCGCTCGCGTATCGCGCTCGCTCTTTCGAAGGCTATCGTCGCGCTGTCGAGGAGGCCCGCCCAGAGACATATCCCGCCCTCATCGCCAACTCGCTCCTCCTAACCGCTCTCTCCTCCCAGAACTTCCGGGACCATGACGCCAAAGAGCTGTACATTCTTGACTGGATGGTTGTCTGGCGCGGCATCGGCCTTGTCATTGACCTCATGGGCATCGAGAGGCTCTTCGACTCAGGTCTCTATGCCCTCTTCTCCCGGCCGCCGATGGATCTCGAAAAGGCCTCCGCTGCAATCCCCAACAATCTTCTCTTCATGGTCGCCTCAATCAAGGCCGGCGACCCAGACTTTGCCGACATCGAAACCTACTACGAGACGCTCAAGTACCTGGGCTCTCTCTACCACAACCTCAACAACGGCATCAGCCCTGTCATGCAGTTGCGCATCATCACCTGGTTCACCTTCGTCCCTCGCCATTTCATCCGGCTCGCCCGTGAACGCCGTCCTCGCACCCTCGTCATCCTCGCCTACTACGCTGCGTTTCTCAAACTCACCAAAGGCGTCTGGTGGCTCGAGGACGTCGGCGAACGCTCCCTGGGCGACATCTGCCAGTACCTCGGTCCAGACTGGCAGCACCTCCTAATCGTGCCCCAGATGGCCCGCCTAGTCAACACAGATGTAGAGATCGCAAGAGTGTTATTTGAGAATCCCAGTTGGGCGCCCAGCACACCGAACGGCCTCCGGATAGATCCTACCGCCGCCATCACTTTTCTGGATGACGAGGGGCGACGTGTTGAATGGACGCCTTCCGAGAAGAAGCTTGTTCTCATGGATCCCAGGAAAGATACAATCGAGAAGCGGAAGACCCACCCCGAGCTCTGGAAGCCCGAGTGTTGACAGGGTCTACCCAGGGTCGTTGATGGCTAAAGCATGTTAGCCTTGGGGTACCGGCATGACGGTATGGTGTTGCGTTGATATTGGGCGTTTGGGGTTGGCGAAACACGGTAAAAGGGGGCTGTGAGATATTCCACAGGCACATGGGTGACGAACTGGTGGGTGAATGTTTGGGAAATGGTTTTTGTATACCCAAGAGACTCTAGAGGTCTCTCTGCCCTTCGAGATAGTTTATATCATTATCAACGGAGGAGAAGGCCATATACCGTCTCTACTCTTCTGCTCAACTCTCTTCTCTCAGCACTCATCCCAAATTAGTGGCAATGGACAGTAACGAATGCGATCAAAACAGGGTTAGAGCTTGCCAGGCGTAGCAAAAGGGTTGTAGAGCGGTTCAACCTACAAGGACTCGATAATATCTTGGGAGTGGATATTTGGCACACCAGTTTAGCTATTTGACGCACCTTTCTTTATTCTTATAGGTTAACATAAGGATAGCAAATCTTTAATAGAAACATTAGAAGGATTTAATAAATAATTAATAGAGAATCTATCTAACCTTAGATTAATTCTCTTTACTCTAAGGTTACTTTTATATACTAAGGTACTAAGAAACTAATAATAATTTACTTAGGATAGGTAACTGGCTCAGTCAAGTGGTAAGGTAAGTAGGGGCCTCT
>JABFEX010001907.1:0-11879 GCA_013623515.1 Fusarium illudens
CCGATAGATAGATAGATAGATCCCAAAGCAGCGTCTTCTATCGATGCATCCGAAAAAGAGGTGTATCACATCGAGACGGAAGCCCATCGTGTCGACACCGCAAAGGAGGTCTATGATGGGAGCAGCCAGACTCCCTACACTCAACAAGTTCCTCCCTACACACAACAGGCGCCTCTCTACACTCAACAGTTGCCAAATCCCGGAAAAGAGGTCTACAGCCCCGAGCCTATTCAATCTCAGCCCGCACAGCCAAACCAGCATCAACCCGAGCACCCAAATCAACACGAGCCCGAGCCAGAAGAGACTCAGACAGGATGTCAGCCCAAGGGTCGGTTCAAGAAGCTCCATCAAGCCGTCGTCGACAGGCCAAAAAAGGCCTGGGAGACATTCACCGACCAATCCAACGCCATCATCAACGATCAATTTGCCAAGATTGAAAAGACTCAAATGGACGTCACCAACAGTATCGTCACAGGGGCTACTACTCGGTTTGCACGTCTGGAACAGGGCACCAATACTCGGTTTGCACGTCTGGAAAAGGGAACCAATACTCGATATACACGCATCGAGCAAGGCATCAACACCCAGATAACGCGTGCTGGGGAGCGTGTCAACAGTATCAAGGACAGTATTCCTGGCTCGAGCAAGCAAAAGCCACAAGCTCCCGCCGACGAAGCAGAGAAGCCTAACTAGGCGGCATGTATTTTATTCTGTAACGGATATGGGTGGGTAGGATTACGCGTTGGACGAGGCACATCAGCTCGAACATGGTTGGGCATAGGTTACAGCACGCGGGAGGGTAAAAGGCCGGATAGGATGGTATACACAAGTTGGATTCATTATTGCCAGTCATAAGTAGTCTTTTTCGTATTTCAAGTCAAGTCAAAATCTCGACCAAGTCGGCTCTGTAGGCATGCCGATTGCTTCAGTTTGATCTCACTAGATCACCCAAAGGGCATCTCCTCCCAGGCACTTTTGCTCTATCTGTGCCAGCTCCCTTGATCTTTACGCTGTAGGGACTATTGCATAAAATCCAAGTCTACGCGTCACAGTGGTTCTCATACAAGTCGAGGGTTCATGATTCGCATTGCATGGCAGCGCCTCATAAGCCCGTTTTCGGATCTCACATAAGATAGTTACGTGGCAGAAATGATCGGCACTTTTCAGCTGGCAAATGGAGGTAATAGGATCCTTGAATCAACCGTCTTACTGCGAAACGGACCAACAATCAACCTTGCCCCGCCTGCCAAGGCTCCGAGTTCCCGAGTGTCTCTGTTACTTAAACCGCTGCATGTTCCAATCAGTTGTGGTAAAGACTCGTATCTTGTCCGACAACCATCTTGAACATGAAGCTCTTCAGCTTGTCGACGGCATTCTTCCTCTACTGGGGCTCAATCGCTTCAGCCAAACACGCCAGCCATGGATCCTGTTCTGATCTGAAGCTTGGAACTTTCCCCGACTTCCAAGTCCTCCAAGTCGCAACCGCCGAGAAACAAAACTATACACCCCCTGGCTCTCAGTTGACAGTCGACGTCTGCAGCCTCAGCCTCTCACTGCAGCACCACGACGCCGACGATATCGTCAACGTGGGAATATGGTTTCCACTCCAAAGCTGGAACGGTCGATTCATAGCCACGGGCGGAGCAGGAATCTCGGCCGGCGACGAGATCAACCTTGTCATACCAGCGGCCCAAGGTTACGCAGCTGGATTCACAGATGCGGGATTGACGCTCAACAACACTCTTGATCCTCAGACTACGAAATGGTTTCTCAGAGGGGATGGAACAGTCAACGAGGTGCTTGTAGAGAACTTTGCACATCGATCCATTCACGACTTGGCTGTCATTGGGAAAGCTGCCGTCAAGGCATTCTACGGCAAAGAGCCTGAGTACTCCTACTATTCGGGTTGCTCCCAAGGCGGTCGACAAGGTTACTTTGCCGCTGAGAAACACCCCGAGGATTTCGATGGCATTCTGGCCAATGCTCCAGCCATCAACGCACCTCAACTCTCGCCTGCAGAGTTCTGGCCTTCAGTGTTGATGGGCAGTATAGTTGTGCCACCTCAGTGTGTGTTCAGGGCATACCAAGACGCCATTGTCGAGGCATGCGATGCACTGGATGGCGCTCCCGATGGTCTCATTTCGGCTCCTGAAAAGTGCCATTACGATACCTCACAGCTTGTATCAAAGAAGATCAAGTGCACAGAGACAGACAGCACAGTTGTCATCCCCAAAGAACATGCTGAGCTGGTGGCAAAGATTCTTCAGGGCCCTGTTGATCCAAACGGCAAGGCTCTCTGGTACGGAACTCCCCCTGGGGCCAACTTTGACGGCTTGGCCAACACGACAACTGCGAACGGCTCAACTGTCCCCGCTCCATTTTTAACAGCCGAAGCATGGCTCAAATACGCCGTTGCTCAAGATCCCTCCCTCGACACTTCCAAGCTATCACTATCAGATTTCTTTCATCTATTCGGGAAATCCGTTGATCGGCTCTCTGACTCTCTGGGGTCTGACAATCCCGACCTCGCTGCCTTCAAAAACGCAGGCGGCAAGCTCCTCTCATGGCACGGCATGGCTGATGCCCTAATCATGCATGCCGGTACAGTTCTCTACCGGAATAAGCTGCGTCAGAAGGTCAGTAGCCAGGCCGAGTTGGATGGTTTCTACCGTTTGTTTCTGGCGCCTGGGGCTGGACACTGTTTTGGAGGAGTTGGTCCCAATCCGACGGAACCTTTGTCTGCTCTCGTGGACTGGGTTGAAAAGGGAATGAGCCCTGATACTCTCTTTGCAGAGACAAAAACGGGTGGAAAGTCTGTTAGTCGCAATCTTTGTCCTTATCCAAGCACTCTGAGATATGACGGGACAGGGGATATAAACTCTGCCAAGAGTTTTACCTGCTCTCGGTGATGCTCAAGTGTCTTCAAGACTGCCTAGATTAATCTACTCGAAATTCACTATCGTTGTCCCGTTTATAGAAGCAATGACAATACATGTGGTTCGGCCCTTTTACGATATAGACCTTCACCCTGATAGAAGCATCGGCACCTCCAACAGAAAGAACCTGCAAAGGTTTATCATTGAGGTTCATCTTATACCTACTGCACCGGACGGACGGTGGCATACTTAGAAAAAAAAAGAAAAAAGTCAGAAAATAAAGTTCGTAGTGTCTCTTGTATCATGTTCAATTCCCGCTATATATCTTCTGTCATCTTTATTATTTTGCCATTTGGTCCTTCGAATATCCAATATCTCAACCTTCACCAGCTTTAGTCCACCGTTCCTAACGATCTCTCTTTCAATCGATATAATACATGTTAGTCAAGATGTATGTACCTGTCGCCCTGCCTGGCTGCATTCTGCTTCTATATGTGATATTCCTTCTTTCATGGTGGTCCACAGAGGCCCAGCTCACCCTCAACAGTCCTCTTTCATCCCTGTCAATGTGCACATGATTCATCACCTTTATATCTCATTGCACGTCATCTCGACATTAAGAGGAGCAATCGTTGATTCCTTTTCCTACTTCAACCAAATTCTCTACCTAATCCTCACTCCTTCCAGCCGTCTCCAGCCCCGAGCATCCAGTTCACGCCCACCAAGCGAAGCTGGTTCTTTTCAACAAACTTGGCCGGATCAAAGGATCGTCTCTGCACAAACTCTTCACCTCCAACATCCTCCTTTGCCAGATCCAAGTTAGTGGGCTGTTCAAAGAGGAGAAATAGGTAGCGGTGTGGCTTAGAGCTGCACATAAAGGTTACTACTCGACATCTGAAAGGCAGAGTCAGACTTACTCATCCTTGGGGCCGGGCCCCAGGTACTCTGTCAAAGCAGGCTGGACCTGTGCGACCATGCCCTCGTCGCCGCTCAGAAGTCTCAGGCCAGGAAGAACCCAGTGACGCCAGAAAGCAAACTTGGGGTCGTCTGGCGTGGGAGCATCAGGGTCGACGAGCAAGAGCATGTAGGTTGCATCCGACGGGCTGTCGGGCTAGAAAGTGTAAGCATCTTCCGCGAGCGCAGGGCAGGCTTCAAACCTCCTTCGAGAAGCGAATGCTGGGGGACAGTCTGCATTGCGAAGTACGAAACAGGTTTCCCAACTCGACAGCTCTTCCGTCAAACGTGACATCGAGTTTTGTCGCGGGCTTGAAGTCCTCTGGGATGAGACTGGATGCTACTCCAGGGACCAGCTTGGCGTCGGCCAAGGATGTAGAGAGGGCCTTTGCGTGATCTTCGAGAGCCATATTGGATAAATTGATGAATCTTGCAGCTTCAGAATGATCAGCAGCTGAATCAGGCTCGGTCGATGACGATGACCTTGGCTTTTGTCCATTACCCCACGTTGGGGGCTTGCATCAGACTCTGATCTGACTGGTGGAAGAAAGCCCATGTTGCAGTACATCGTCATCATCCATGGCTCGATGCCCCCAAATTGTTGGCTGGGGAATTCAGCCACAGTCACAAGCAGTACCTTGCTCTGTTACTGCGCAGTGGCAGACACCTGGATGAATGGGGAGTCGCCTTGTCCTGTTAGCGGGCCAGGATGGAATCACCAGGGGCTGCTCTGCTTGATGCCAGGGTCACATTCGGGAAATGAACAAAGACAAGGTTACAGCAACTGAACTACTACTTGGCAGGTGTGCTTATCACCGAAATGTATGTATCAGATTTGAAGGGCTATATCTCCGTGATCAATTGATAGCAAATGCTCTATAGCACCCCCCACGTCTTAAAAGTTAAAACTTGATCATCTCCAGGATGGCACGATGGGGTAGATAATCCGGGGCAGCGGAGGATGCAAATGAGCCGGAGCACATAAGTTCACGAGAGGGCGGTTCCGCTGCTCG
Organism: Fusarium illudens; assembly: GCA_013623515.1. Classification (NCBI taxonomy): domain Eukaryota; kingdom Fungi; phylum Ascomycota; class Sordariomycetes; order Hypocreales; family Nectriaceae; genus Fusarium; species Fusarium illudens. Next base: position 4,844 of record JABFEX010001907.1, read on the forward strand.
GCACCTCATTTATTCCTTACAGGACGTGCGCGGTGATCGACAGAGACAAACTCTGTTGGTAATTAGTTGAATCATTTCGCAGAGAATGCCCAAACAGCGACGGAAGACACGGAAAGAAATACCAGGGGCCTGGCGTCCAGCAAGTCATATTGAGCTGAGTTTCACCCGCTGAATCAAGGGTCAAAGGAGCTGAGTTTCTGACGAGCCTGTTTTATGTTTAAAAGGTCCCCCCTTTTGTGGGTCAATCTTAACTAATCAGAGTGAAATTCCCGAGAGTTCAGCCAATGTTAGGCTGTTGGTAAACAGGGTCGAGCCAACAACGTCTCGTCGACACTAACTACCTAGATCCCTGCAAACAGACCACCCGGCATTGCTCAGAGCAGCTGATCTTTCATCTCCTCACTGGCGTTATCGGGTAACATATATCCAGCAGCAAGTGCGGCAAACGGCCTCGAGGCTCTTGACCATCACTACCACGCAATCACCATGTCCAACCCCAACCCTCAGTCAAACTCTAGATTTGCCAGGCTCCCCCGCGAAGTCCGAGACGCCATCTACCTCGAGGTCTGGCGCATTGTCGGTCTTCGCCAGCACATCGTAGCCCACTGGGGCGCCCCAGACTCGGAAGACGCCAAGGCTCACTACTGCCGCTGGAAGTGCATCACAGAATTCGAGGTCGAGGACCGACTGCAAGAAGAACTCGAGCAGCTACGGATCAAGCAGAACGTCACCCTCGGAGACTGGGTGGGCAGTATAAGTCTCCATGACTTCATCACCTCACCTTGGGATAATCACTGGAAATGCTGCGCACAGATTCGAGAGGAGCACGGCAGGGAATATGAAGAGAGTAGGGGTACGTACGGATGTCATGTGGTGAGCACTTCAGGATGTCGCTGTTGGAAAGACATCGCCAAAGATCCCAACATCAAGCCACTCTGGGAGCGAGGAACCCCAGCACCGCCAGTCAAGCCGCCCAACAGATGGAAACGGGTTTTGAAAAGGGTCAAGGAAAGAATCAGACCACCCCCTCCTAAACCCACTTGGACTGGTAGCCCTTATATGCCAATGTTGCTGTTTTGCAAGCTCTTGTGCGTATTGAGATGATGGTTCTTTACTCATGGTCTTGACTGAAGTTACCCAGGTCCCCAGAAATCGTCGAGTCCCTGTACAGGTCAACCACCTTTATATTCACAGACCTGCGTGCTTGGCAGTTCTGGGTCGGCTATTGTGAGCCACATCCTCAAAGGTCAGAATGGCCTGAGCTTGGAAGTGCACCTCGAGCTTTCCTTGAATACACCAAAAGCGTCGAGTTATCCATCCACCCATTGTTCTCATGCGAGGTCCCTTGCACAGTTTCAGCACTGAGCGCCCATCCAGAACAGCTCCACGACCCCTACGACTTCCACTGGCTCAATATGGACCGGTTCCGAAACCTCAGGAGCGTAAAGATTTGGATGTCTGCCCGAACTCTCTCCATGTTCCCTGACCAGCAGCATTATCAATGGAGACACCACAGGATTGACCAATTCAACATGGACGAGCTTCAAAAAACCTTCTCATCTTTCGACAACCTGGATGAACTTGTTGTTAGCACACCTCTTGCGGAAAACATAGGGCCTGAGGATGGATATGTCCAAGACCTTATGAAGCGACCAAGTCATCAGGTCTGGAAGAGAGGCACCGGTGACCGATTTCATCCGCACATGGATATAGATCTTGGGATGGGCGGGCCCCGAGCCTTTATTTTTTCAAACCCTGAAAGGTGCGTATCCCCTTGGTCTTGCGCCTTGTTTTGGTCTTGACGTCTCGCACAGGACGGTGAATCCGGGCACCACTCAACTGTCCTTCTCCTACTCTTTCCGCCTCGCGGCGCTTATGTAGGCTGTTGTGGGAAGTTAGAACACGTAGTCTGGACGGAGACGACAGCGCTGGATGACTCGAGGTCCTGAACTGTATTCTTTGATGTTGTGGCTGATGGCCTCCTTGAGAGACTTCATGGAGAACAAGAAATACTCGAGGTCTTGGGATTAGCATCTACATACCGTAAGGCTTGGTCTTTTGGTCAAAATGACGCTTCATAGGGTCGAAGTCGTCCATGTGAACCTACCGACTTGATCAAAAATGAGACTTGCCTGACAACAACAAGTCGTTAAGGAAAAGGTAAACACGTCACCCAAATACCAACTCGTCTTGATTCAGTACATCCAAGTGACTCTACACTACACAAGAGTAACCTTCTGTACAAACTCATCTAGACATGGCAATCTCTTCCACACGCTTCGATATATCAGGATGCGACCAGCCCGTTCCCTGACTTCATCGTCGCTTTTCCCCGTCAAGATAAGTCCCCAATACCCAACCCCTTCGAATAGGAGGAGCAACACGTCAAAGTTCCTCCCTATCCTACTCTCGTCACTTCTCCCTTCCGCGGACTTCCCCCAGTAATTAAAGTCCCATCCCATGAATAGTGGGCTATTAGACATGACGCCGTCTCTGTCCATGTCAATAAGCTTTCCAGGCAACTTGATTGTAATCAGGGGCGCTTCGATCTTGAGTGCCCGGTCAGAACGGCTTACAGAGGCTGCCGAACCAGGGGTTGTTAAGCCGTGGGTAGTTGGGAAAGGGTTAGGGAGGACCTCGCGAATCAGTCTTGATTTTGAAGCTCCCACAAAAGAATCCTTCTCGATAAAATCGACCCTGCCAGCCATCGACATCCACGACCACGAAGGGAAGTTGCGAGGCTCTCTCAGCCTGCCCGTACCTTCTGATGCGCGCCAAAGAAGATTTGTTGCCAAGGAACATCTGAATGTGCCGTAAAAGTAGTCGTCTTGATGTTTCTGGGAGAGTATGCTAGCAACGCCTGAGATGGCTGGCATAACGTCTCCGGGGTATGTGAAACTCATTTCTGAGTACTCTGTCACCAGATCATTCCACCCTTCGTTCAATGCTTCCAGCTTACTCTGTGATAGAATAGGCTTCTTGTGGTTTGAATATCCGTTCTCGGTAAGCTGTTCACTCTCAATGAGAGGAGGCGTGCTTCGGCATTCCTTGTACACACAATCCCAAGACCAGTGCAGCACTCGTCGAGATAGAACCCTCTCCTGAAGGCACCACCCACGTGTCATAAGAGGCTCTGTCTCTCCTTGAAAATATCCTACCTTGGAACCCAGCATGGGTCGGAACTCAGCCCACGCATAACGCTGCTGGCCATTCTCTTCTGCTGTCGGTATTGGGACACTTTGAAGGTCGTATCGACTAAGTGATCTCGGCCGCTTCAAGAAGCCTTCTGCACTGTTTCCAGCACGAGAAGCAGCGATGCAGCACAGAGCCCCTGAATAGTAATCTCCCATCTTTCCGGCTTCGATATTCCAGTCTTCCAGGTCGTTTGGTCCCTCTGGTTGAAGAATGCAAACTGCGTCAACCCAAAGGTACATGACTCCCATTAGCCTGGTAAGCGTGATGGCGTCTTGAATGGTCTGTGGGAAATCCTTTACCAGGATTCCTTGCAGGCGAGAATGTAGGTTCCCAGATGTCGTTTTTGCTGGACCGTTGCTCGCTCCCTCTCCCCAACAATAACTCAGGGCGAGGTACGTAAGAGGTACATCTTCCACAGACCCTTGGCCTGTTTGGATGAGCTTGACCATTTCGGCGCCATCCAAGCCAACGTCGATGAGCCTCGTAGGTACCACGGCGGCATCGGATGCTGCGCAGTCTTCATGGTGAGATTGACAACTCTGGATCCACGGCCAGATACATGTTCGAATGAGCTCCTTCAGCTCCTTATTGTCGGGATCGGGCGTTAATCCTATCACAAAATCAGTGTGCGCACTCTCAAAGATGAGTGCATTCAGGCTCAGTGTGCCATACGTTTGAGTGGTGTAGGGCCTGTCTTGCCATGATACTTTCTGGGACTAAGGGTTGTAATAATTGCGGTTTCCGCAATAACGCCACGGGGGCCTGAATCTTGGGTGACTATGAAGTCTATACCGTAATCACCACAGTCCCATTCTTTCAGTTCTAGGTCGGGGACCGGCTCGTCCAGTTGAAGCTCCCAAACAAGATGTTGCCACATGGTCTGACACAGCCGACAGCCCTCGTCAGCTGAAGCTTGCAGCCGTAAAAGGGATTTGTGATGGTTAAGTGGCTCATCGTCATCGCATTTCCTCAATTTCGAAGATATTCCCTGACAATTCTGGCAGAATGAGTCAACTGCCGCTAATGGTGAACCCGAGGACGGAAGCGACATGTTGCCAGATTGGCTTCAGGGAGCCGTCAAGTATATCGAAACTGGTCGACTGAAGATGATGTCGCGGCATGAAGGGGCAGAACGATGAATGGAACGTAGACTTGGTTTTGGGCGCGACTGAGACGAGAGATTTCAGGCACCAAAACTGTCCCTGGGCCGCTATGCAGACTCCACTCAAAGTTGTTGACATGATATGACATCCAAGCCACAGTGTGCAAGAATTGTGTATGTGCCTCAGCCTGATCCTGCGTTGCTCAGTTCAGCCCCAGCAGCTCAATGTAAGCAGCAGGAGCTCTCTTAAGAATTTCAATATAAGTTATCGAACTCTGGAAGGTGCAGTATACTCGGCTCCTCAATATGCAAACGTATGTCGTCGACTCGTGGTGCCGCTTCACTACGACAGAGTCTTGGAAAACAGGAACAGTTCAATTACAGCACATTGTATCTGGAATCTACAATACAACACAGCAGTAGAATCGAGTCCTCGCCTATCATTAGAGTTATCACGGCAGACCTTGACCAAGCACCCCTTTGCTCAGGGGTAACATTAACCGATTGATGTACATGTACCGAGCCATCAGTCACCACCGTTCAAGGGCCAAGGCGAGAATGTGATAGCAGCTATTACGGTTGACAACCATCATTCTCCTACCCATAAGACACCTTGCCTCGGTTCCGTGCAGTCATCCCACCACCAAGCCCTACTATGTAACATCACTCAACGTGGAAACCACCTCTTTAACCCTCATCCGGCGGAAGAATTAGTCCCACCACTTAGAGAGCGCCTCCGCCTTGGTGGTTCTTGGGGAAAGACCCTTGCCTGCATCATCACAGCTCTGGGACGATGGTATTGGTGCTAATTGATGATCCGACCAGGCTTCCCCGCATGGAGCTTGTAGACTGGGGTAACGCATCGAGCTTGCCAAGCTCCGGGGAGCTCTCATGTAGAGAGCTGTACTAAACGGGATATTGTATACATAAAGAATGATGCTGCCTGTTGAGTAAATCCTTCCAGTAGCTCACCAGTCTTCAGCTCTTCTCTGTCACCATCATGAATCTCAAGCTGCTTTTCCTCTGCTTCTTCGCGAGCTTCGCTCTCGCCTTCCCTTCAGACTATCTCAAGCTCGCAACCTGGGGCGTCGAAGGCTATGCCAAAGATAACCCTATTGGGGTTACAACCGGTGGAAAGGGCGGGAAGACCGTCTTTGTGTCTACTGCTGAACAGCTCGTCGCTGCCGTTGCTGGCACCAACCCCAAGATCGTGAGGGTCAAGGGCAAGATTGTCCTGCCTTCACGTCTCAAGGTCGGCTCCAACACGTCCATCATTGGCGTTGGCGCATCTGCCCATCTCACTGGGGCTGGTGTGAATGTCTTTGACGCGGACAATGTCATTCTGCAGAATCTCAAGATCAGCCATGTCCTCGACAATGATTGTATCACCATTCGAAACACCACCCGCGTCTGGGTTGATCATAACGAGTTTTTCTCCGATATCAGCTACGGACCTGATCAATATGTGAGTCCCATTCTAGCGCCGTCTTGCACCTGCTAACTTCTTTGACCAGGACGGACAAGTCGACATCATCCGAGCCTCAGACTACATCACGGTGTCATGGAACTACTTCCACGACCACTGGAAGTCTTCTCTCGTGGGCAACGATGCGACCTTCCGAGATCTCGACTCTGGTCACCTTCACGTCACATACCACCACAACTATTGGCGTAACATGGGCACACGTGGTCCAGCAGGGCGTTTCGGACACCAACACATCTACAGCAACCTCTACGAAGACTTCTTGTATCAGGCAATTCACAGCCGATCCGACAACCAGGTGAGTCACCTTGGCATGATATAAAAGAGGAACTAACACAGCCAGGTTCTCGTTGAGGGCAACGTCTTCCGAGGCAACACAAGCGAAGCCCTGAGCACGTACGGTCTCGTCGTTCCCATGGACTCGCCCAACACTTGCACGTGCGGCGACGAGGAACTTGACGGATATGCCAATCTCGGGGCCAGTATGTCGACCCTGACCTCTGACACAAGAGCAAAGCTAACTGGGAGCAGAAAACGACTGGGGCTCAGCCGGTGTCAATATTACGCAGAAGGGCAACTTTTACAAGGCCGATTACAAGTACAAGTTGACGCCTCTCAAGCTTGTTCCAGCTGTGTGCAAGCTCGGTGCTGGCGTTGGCAGGATTTTCAAGTGACGTCCGCCTGGTCAAGTAGGAATACCATGTCATGGGGTCCATAGAGACGTCAAGAGGTGTTTTAGTTAGAGGGTCTCTGATAAGCACTTCTATTTCTACTCTGAGTTAGTGACTTGTCAAAATAGTCCAAAGGGGGTTTTATCAAGACTTGCCGTGTTTTCACTCTTCTCTCCGATCCTTCGTGTTTACTTAGGTAGGTATTTATTTAGCACGTCTAACCGACCACATGTTCATAAAAAGCTAACTACGTGCAGGAGGGCATCCTTTGTTTCTAAATATTATCTCTTCCGTACTTACTATATATATCCATTACTTAATAAACCCCGAGGCTAAACTTACGCAAAAAGTATTAAAAGCTTAAATAAGCCTTTATATAAGGTTACTATAATCTATAATAAATATAAGATAGAATTTAAAAGAAGATAATTATATATTAAAGAAAACTCGTTTCTAAAGTCTTAATATTATACTTAAGGTAATATTATAAAATTTATAAAGTCCTTATAACTTTATATATAATACTAACCACCTCTCTTCCTAAATAAGCAAAAGTCCCGCTTATATATATATAAAGGTTAGCTA
>JABFEX010001908.1:0-12378 GCA_013623515.1 Fusarium illudens
CGCCATCACCATCCCATCCCATCCCACTCTCTCTGTCTGCCTCTCTTTTTTTGTCCCTCTCTTGCAGCAACCCACGTCTACCATCATCATCCTGGCACTTTTTCTTCCGCTCCCAAAGAGAGCTAAGCAACCGGTATCCGCTTTTTATCCCGCCGTCCAAGCTTCGGTCCCTGAAGGCGAGGCGGCGATGTGCGCGGCCATGGAAACACGGGAGCGTCCCTCTCACGCACGCCCACCACGCCTACACACCCCCTTCCCTTGACTCTCACCCCCGAGCTTTCGACCCCAGAGATCGACTTTCGTCCACACGTTCTCCCACGAGGTTAATTTACGAATTCTTACTGGCTCACGAGCTCTCACCATGTTTGACCGACGTCTGGAGCATCTCCATGCGCAAGGCGCCCTCTACGCCGCCCAAGATTCTGCTTCAAATACTGCCCGTCCTCGCCCCAATTCATGGCTTGTTTCTCGCCTTCTCTCCAGAGCACACAAGACATGACAACAAAAGGCATCGAGTCCTTGATTTGACCTTGATCCGCCAAGAATTGCTCCTTCCAATTCGCCTCTCACACACTTCCTCTTTGGGTGTTTACGCTTTTGGCCTCCAAGACCTCTCTCACTTACACATCCATATATATACAACCACAACCCACCACCAAGAAGCCACCCTCATTGAGCATCGCCAATCGCCCACACACTCAGTTGCAGGCACATCAAGCCTTCTGCCACAATGGTTCACAACCGCCACGAAGCCGCCACCATCCCTGGCGAGATTCCCGTTCCCCACGGTCCTCCCGACAGCGACGACCCGGACGAGCCCATTGCTCATGGCACCGCCGATGAGCGCCGCATCTTTAGCCATGTAACCCGCCCCGACGACTCATATAATGAGGACGGTGTCTACTGGGCCGATCTGCCTTTGTCCCAGCGCATGAGCTTCGTCCACAAGGTTGACATGCAAGCCGCTGGTGAGGAGGCCAGCTCCGCCTGGAGCATGTTCAAGGAGGACCCTCTCTCTCCTCTCTCTTGGTATTTCCGCCATGCAGTCATTCCTGGTGCTGGTCTCGGTCTCGAGGGTTACGTCCTCTTCTCCATTGGCAACCTTGAGCCTCTCTTCAAGGCTGCCTGGCCTCAGTGCTGGAACAAGGAAAAGGCCACCGAGTGCTCTCACAACTGGATTGCCAGTGTCACCTATCTCGAGATTATCGGCATCATGGTTGGCCAGGCTGTTGTTGGTGTAAGTCTTGTCCACGCACTCATTCATCTTTACCATTTCCTCCCATCTACACCAATTGTCCGCCTTGACCTCACAATTGATGCTAATTCCTTCACAGGTCATGGGTGACTGGGTCGGTCGACGCTGGGGTCTTATCCAGGATGCTGCCATCATGTTCATCGGTCTTCTCATGCTCACTGCCAGTTGGGGTCTCACCCTTCAGGGCTGGGTCATCTGCTACGCCTGGTCCCTCTTCTTCTACGGCTTCGGTGTTGGTGGCGAGTACCCCATCACTGCTACGTCGTCTCTTGAGGGTGCCTCCACCGACGGCAAGCTCTCTACTCGCGAGGATCGTCTGCACCGTGGCCGTCGTGTCACCACTGCCTTCCTGATGCAGGGTTGGGGTCAGTTCGTCAACCAGGTCGTCCTCATTGTCCTCCTCGCCATCTTCAACAAGGGACAGAGCTCACCCCCTTACAGCGCCTCTGCTGCCCAGTACACCTTCCGTCTCTCCTTCGCCTTCCCGGCCATCGGCACTCTCTGGCTTCTCTACTATCGTACCTACCGCATGACCAATGCCTCCAAGCAGCTCGCCGAGGCCAAGAAGCGATCCAACGTCACCGGCTACGACATCAACGCCCTCAAATACTGCTTTACCCACTTCGGTGGCCGTCTCTTTGCCACTGCTGGCACTTGGTTCTGCAATGATGTCTTCTTCTACGGCAACAAGCTCTTCCAGTCTCAGTTCATCAGCGTCATCTCTGGCTCCAACCACACCATCTTCACCACCTGGACCTGGAACCTTGTCAACATCACCGTCTCCATGTGCGGATACTACCTCGCCTCCCTCCTCATCGACAACAAGATGTACGGCCGCAAGAACATGCAGCAGGTTGGCTTCCTCATGTGCTTCCTCATGTTTGTCATCCCCGCCTTCAAGTACGACTACTACACCAGCCCTGCCGGCATCCACTCCTTCCAGGCCATGTACTTCATCTCGTCCTTCTTCAACCAGTTCGGCCCCAACTCGGTCACCTTCCTCGTTGCCGGTGAGGTCTTCCCCACCCCCATCCGTGCCACCGCCCACGGCTTTTCCGCCTGCATCGGCAAGTCTGGTGCCCTCCTCGCCTCGGTCCTCTACAACTACATTGACGACCAGACCAAGTTCTACGTCGTCCCCTGGTTCGGTCTCGCCGGTATGCTTCTCACCTGGGTCTGGCTCCCCGACACCACCGGCCTCGACCTCAAGGAGCAGGAGCGCCGCTGGCACTACATCGTCGAGGGCAAGGAGAGCGAGTACCATGGTGTCGCCGTCAACCCCGCCCACCTGTCTCTCTGGGAGCGCTTCCGTGGTCTTGCCAAGCCCTACGACCCCCAGGCTGACTGGCGCGCCAAGATTGCCGACATGCGCGCCGAGTGGGAGCTTGTTCAGGCCAGCCGCGGTCCCAAGGACACCGAGGGTGCTGAGATGCCCGACGATGGCGAGTTCTCTCCCGAGATCCACGAATTCTTCAAGCGCTCTAGCCCCAAGAACATTGGTCGCCGCGACAACTCCCTCATGGTCGACGAGTCCATCAACGAGAAGACGGCTCTGCCTTCTGAGGATTCCAGCTCCAAATAAACCCTACCTACCCCCTCTCCCCATTGATACCATTCATTCTCCGCAAAATATCATATCTCACATATATATATCCGCATATTCGGTGTAGCGAGAGGTCTATAGCATGGCATTGGCGTTGATTGCGATTCATTCCTCTTTATATCATTTCCTTGTTTTGCTTTTCTGCCCCCCTAGGCTTGGCATATATGTTACTAGTACGTTGCAGGTGGTGTTAGAGTTGGAGAGATACCACGAGTATAAAGATACTATGGTCCTGGAGCCGAGTTAATACATCAAAAATGAAATTGTAAATGCTTGTCTCTTGCTTTCATCCCAGTGACATGTCCTGACTTGGCTTCAATTCGTTAAATTCAAACACACTGAATGCCCTGCCCAACCAAGGATATACATATATAAATAATCTTACAATAGAAGAGGAAGAAGAAAAAAAAAATCAAGAGCGGTCGATGTTGACCAAAGTTTCCGTGGTATCTAGAATCCAAATCCCGTTTGTGCGCCAGGCACTTGTCTTTATGATCCTCATGTGTAGTAGGTAGGTATAAACAAATAAAAGTAAAATCGTCGTCCAAGTTCTTCACTGTCCCGTTTTCCTCAAGAAGTAGGTAGCTAAGACTGTCCGTTGCCTTCGTCCCGGTCTCTCTCTCTCTCTCTATGCTTCAGCGGTTGCCTTTTTCTTATCTGTAACTTATTTTGTCGTATTTGATGCTGTTATTGCTGACGTGACTGAGGCCGACCCTGCTGGCTTGATGTACTGGTAGATGGCACAATGACGCCCAAAACGCAGTCATCGAGATGCTCGTAAAAGTCTTGTGCAGTGCCGAACCCAATCTTGCAGATCGAACACCTCGCTTTCGTCCCCGCCGGGTCCTCGCCGCTGGGGAGTCGATGACCACTGCTGTGGCCCGTCTGGTCAACTTGATGGGCGGCCGTCAGGTGTCGTTTGAAGACGTCGGCGCGTGTAAAGACCTTCTCGAAGGGGCTGCCAACGCCGGGGCAAAAGGGGCAAACCATCGAGCCGCGGTAGTGAGTTAGGGCATGTCGGTTCTTGTCGTACTTGCGCGCGAACCCCTTTGTATGGTATTCGCACGTCACGATGGGGCACTTCTCGGGTCGCTCTTCCTGGTGTGTGAGCATGTGGGAGGCCAGGTCACGGAACTCGCGTCCGCAGTCTGGGTGAGGACACTTGGTCCTGTTTTCGGTAGGTCGGCGAGACGGGCTGGCTCGTTCAATCGGCATCGATGGTTCAACAGATGTCGCGAGGCGTGGTCCCAAAATTGCGGCTGCCTGTAGCGTTGCTTCGGGGGCCAGCGACGCACGTTGAGACATAGAGTCTCTGTACTCAATGGGGGTCTGGAACTCTTCCATGTCGTCCTCGCCACTGGATATATGTTCCTCGGTAACATCCACAGACTGTCGTACTTCACGCATCCAGTCCTTCAAGACGCTCATAGATGGCCAATCGCCACTGGCTTTACCAACTCGATGCGGACGGAAATGGGCACGACGAAGATGAGCCGCTGCGTTGTAGTATGCGCCGTAGCGCTTTTGTGCCAGACATGCTTTGCAGCGCGACAGGGGAATGACTGGCTGCGGCGACGAAGGTATGGGGTTCTTGGGTTCTCTGCAGACCCATCGTTTGACCGTGGCCGAATGTTTGGCGTCCATGTGCCGTCGGAGCTCGTGGTCGCCTCGGAAGCCGTCCGGATGTTCGTTACATTTGTCACAGTAGACACGCCGCAAAGATGTTCGACGAGAAGAGGATCTGAGCCTTGAAGGGGATATTGGCTCTCCAGACGGTCGACGAGATTCGGTCGTTGGTGATATATCGTCCCCCACTGTATGTCTGCGCGTGCGCCCTGGCACCTCGACCGGTGGCACGAATTGCCCTGGAGGATGCAGGTCCGATCTCGAACCAAGCGGAACGTAGTGTAGGCCCGAACTTGAGGGACCGATAAACGTCGCCGGGCTTGGGAAGGCTTGCCTGGACGGAGCTTCCAGTTGAGCCGGGGGTAGAAGGCTGACCCCCGAGGGCCCTGAATATCGTCTTGCTGGCATGACAAAGCCGTTGAAGCCATAGCCGGGGACATCGCCGGTTCCCAGCTTGAGAAGGAAGTCGAAACTCGAGAAGATATGCTTCGGCAGCCAGGTCTCGCGGCGAACAACCCGTGATATGTGGCGAACGAGTGGATCTTCCAGTTTTGCGCTACTCGAAAAGGCGTCGCTCGAGCCGGAGAATAGGGAAACTAGAACCTCGTAAACGGTTCGAGCAACTTGATCAGGGGGTTCCGCTGGTGCCACACCACCCTGCCTCTGACTGTTCACTTTGGAGGAGCGGGCAATGTCGACCAAGATTCTCTCCACGGCGCTGAATATGCAAAGCGAGATAAAAACTCCCAGCCATTGTTGTATGCCCATGGCTGACGGGTTCGAAGTCGCAAAGTCAAACGAGACTAGAAAGCGTCGGGTGCATTCTCTGAGGAGTTGATTGCGTTCCGCCGAAGGACCACTTTCGATCGCGGGCCGGGGAGCAAGGTTGTCGCCCTGTATAGTTGGGTTCGGCTGGGATGCGTCGTAGAACAAGACCTCTCGAAGTAGCTGTTTCGCCCGAAAGAGCGCAGAGTGCTTCACCTTTTCCTCCTCTCGCGACGTAGAAAGCTGACCGCTGATTGCTAGGAGCTCGAGGAGATCGAATGCGACGCTGCGAAAACTTGGACTGGATTCGATGAGACGAAGAACGGGAGGCATCGCCGCTGGATCATGGAGGGTTGGCTGTATGGCTCGGGTAGGACGTTCGTCCAGGTCCAACTCGCCATCTTGCCACCAAAACGTATCTTGAAAGTCATATCTCCAAGAAACAGCTCTTGGTGCCGCAGCCAGAGTTGGATTCTGAGCTAGGATGAGGTCGTTCACGCTCCCCCGTCGTAGATTAGAGGGTGTTATAGGCGTGTGAGGCTGCGTCCAAGAAAAAGACCCTGCATGTGACCAGTCAAAAACCGATGGCCTGGACTCGGACTGAATCCCCGTACCTTGGAGTAGAATATCGGTCAGTGAAGTGACCGGCCCTCGGTAACAGCCAAGAATGCGCCAGTGTGCTTCTGATTCAGATGATGACATTCCCACACAGCGTGAGCAGGGGTGGTTCGCATCGCACTAGGGATGACATGAGCTTGTGCATGTAGCAAAGTAGGGAAGAAAACCTACTTGGCTGTTGGAAGCTCGACATCGTAGACAAGGCTCATTATTCCGCAAGAGGTTGAGTTCCCCAATCGATTGTAGGCGATGATGTCCAACACGAGCTCGTTTCAACGGAGGTAACTGAGGATCAGGAACGGATTCCCCACCGGTTCGCGGTAATGCAGGTTTAGGGTCCGGAAATGCAAAACCCAGGCTAGATTCTCTCCTTGTCGTAGCCGTAGAAGGAGTCGGGAAGGGAAGAGGAGGCAGGTTAGTCGTCACGAGAGTCGTCGGTGGTTGAATAGGTGGTAGTCGGTCCCGCGACAACGGGACACTGCTTTTCTCTGGTCGCCGCTCGGTGGATTGCGAAGAGCCCCCAGGCTTCCTAAACGGTTCCGAGTCGCCCAGGGTCGTGTTTGAGTGGAGTCGAAGATGGTTGTCACGGTCTAGCTGAGTAGAGAAGCCGTAGACATAGTGTATGCACTGATCGTGCCAACATTTAAATGGCGCTGCCTTCAACCTGTCGAGGGCTGACGCAGAGCCTTGTGAGACCGAGGGGTGAGTTACTCGGTCATTATGTGTAAAGTGATGTTCAAGCCATGAAGTGTATCCAGGTGGTAGAGGGACTGGCGGTGAGTTTGTCAAGATACTGGCGACGTCCATGTCTATGCTGTTAGTCTCGCCTGTACGTACTCGGAACTGGACCTCGAGGAGGAATTTGAGAATTAGAAATCCAGTTGCCCACTCACTCTGTTGTATGCAGGCGGCCTCGAGGCACTCGCAACGATACTGGAGCGCCCGCGCCTCTTCAGATTCGGAGAGACTGGGAATGCGTGACGCGATGCCTACGCGGAGAAACCATGATTAGGATATGCGCCACAGGATTTGCCGGAGCAGGAAAGGAGATGGATGGATGCCGAAAAGAGCGCCAATGCTGACGGTAGGTAGGCAGGTACATGGGAGGCGGGACGCAACACACCGTGACGTTCGACAATATTTTCGAGAGCGCGCAGTTTGTGCCGCAGCATGTCGACCTCGAGAGCGGCATTGAGAGTGACATGTTGGCCTTGGTGTGCTGAAGCTGGTGCGACTGGCCTCGGACCGGCGTCGAGGTCGACCTGAGGCTGCTGGCGATGGGCGGCGGCAAGATCAAGATGGGACTCCGGGTCGGATAGGCCCCGCGGAGTGCAGTCATCCCGGCTCATCTCTGGACCAGATCATCTCATCTCGTCCCGACTCGACTTTTCAATGCTGTCCTGTTGGGGTGTCCTGAACTGGTGAGCATGGCTGGTCGTTTTCCCCCTCGGCGACGAGTTCGCTGGCTGGCTGGCTGGTTACTGCGAGAGTCTGCCAGTAGCCATTTGTCGCCGGTACACAACAGAAGGCGGGCAGCCGTCGGCCGATCAAGGAGACGGGAGGAGGTGGTGTACACTTGGTACTGGAGCTGAAGAAGAATCGGCGAGAGACGGCCCCCCGGACGAGCAATATCAGGATTAGAATCCGGAGCCTCTCGTGGAGATGCTAACTAAAAAATCAAGGCGAATGAACGAGCCAAGATTTATCAGAGGGCACGAGCGCACGACATTGTGCTGGGCCCCCCGTGGCCCCGGCCATGTGTGAGAGAATCAGCGAGGGAGTGAGGGCAAAGAGTGAGCAAGGTGGGGCAGAGCTCCCCCGTCGCGGCAGATTTGGAGATAGTGCCGACAACGATGCGGTGCGGTCTCTGGGCCTGGATCCGTCTGGAGGCCCCCGTCGGACCAGGTATAAACCGCAAAAGGTGCAAGGGGACCGCAGGGTACAAGCACATTGGATTCGCGCGCAGGAGCTCCGTCAGAGGTGCTCCTCGTCTGGCCATCGGCCATCGGTCCTCGGCGGCAGGGCAGCGCAGGGCAGGGTGAGAGTGAGCAAGAGGCCGTGTTTCTTGGCCGACGTTGACACAGTATATCGCCCGCCGCTGACTGCGCGACGAGGCAGTGCGGATCCAAGCCATGTCATCCATCCTCTGTCGAGGTAGGTAGGTAAGGTATTATCCAAGGGCCTTAATCCCAATGACAGACAGCGGGGAGCCACCCACCAACCGGGTCCTGGTCAGAGCCACGAGTCCAGTCCAGCCAGGCATGAGCACGATTCCAGCACAGCACAGCACCGCACCGCACAGCACCCCAACCCTGCCTGCCCTGCCCTGCCCTGCGAGCTGTTCGTCCCGTTCGCCCTGCTTGCCCAGCTCGCGCGCCCCTCGCCCGCAGGCTCCGTCGTCACAAGAGACCCTGGCATGGTAGCCTCGTCGGGGTATTAGCCCCGTCTCGGCCGTAACCCTGTCACGGAAGGTGGCCAAGGTAGCCGGGAGGGGTGAGAGCTGAACGCCGTTTGGCACCGCCGTGCCGTCTCGTCTGCTACATTGACCTGGGTCGCCTTTAGAGCCTGCAGGAACGGTAACTGGACCGACAAGGCGTAGTGGTGGTGGTAGCTCGAGCCGTTGCCATGGCTTGGGGTTCATGTTTCCTGGTGCATTGTTGGCCCCTAGTGCTGGCCTGGTGTTTGATATTGCTTCTTTTTTTTCTTTCCTGTCAAGTCTCGCCGCCATGTCTCGCCGCAACGTGGACGGCTTCAGCACGCGCTCGGCCCCCCATCTCGACTTGCTGAGGGCTTTTCCAGTGGGGCCCGGTCTGGCGGTAAGAGAACCTTTTGGCAAGGAGCCGGGAGGACTTCTGGGTGTAAGATTGGCTTCCAAGGGAAAGGGAGAGGTTAGCTGCCCGCCGGGGCAATGTGTGAGAGAAAAAAGAGGACTCGAAAAGTTCCGGCCGAAACCTTCGGGGTCATCTAGTCTGTCACCGCAGACGCGTCTAAGCAAACCCAGATTCAGAAGCCGGAGCAACAGCGCGTGAACAGTGACAGCGAGGACCGCGCCAGCAGCAACGGCGGCGTCTGACCGGTGCCACCAGGTCTTGCTTGCCCCTGCCCGTGGGCGCTACTGCAACTTGGAGCTCGTAGCGTGCCTCTGTCTGTATCCGTCTCCAACGACACGGTCTTTCCCTGCATGTGGATGATCGGCTGCGACGTTGCGAGATCAGCGGAAATTTGGTTGGATTATGGGATAATGGGATAATGGGATCCTGGGGGGGGAGAGCATTGTTGCCTCATCTCGGCAAAAACAATGGAAGAGATGGATGATGTACCAACCGCCGGGACAATTTAAACCCAGGTCCATGGTTAAGCCCGGGAAGGAGCTGGAGGTGAGGGATGGAAGCCCTGCCCTGCCCTGCCTGAGCTCGCTCTTGCCAGCTTGGATGGAGGTTGTCAGAACGGGAGGGGGCCGCCGAGCTTGGACTTGGGATGGAAGGAGCGTGGATGGGGACGAAAAAGGACCGTGCTCCTTCCCTGCTGGAACAGAGAGTTTGAAACCGGCGGCTGCAGCCAATGGGAGCGGCGGCAGCGATGGAACCCTTGAAAAGCACGTAGTGGGCAGGTAGCCGCTACCCTCGTGGCCCTGCACTCCGCCGGCCCTGGCACCTGCCTCAGAACCGTTGCGCTTTGGCCATCCCCGCTTCTTCACCGCGCGGTCGAAAGCCACCGAAATCCCGGTCGACCCTTCCTCATCTCGTTTTGTTCGAGGTGCGAGGCTAAAAGAGGCCCAGCCCTTGCGCAACCTGCGCTTCTGCATGCGTAAACCATGTACGTGTCTTTGGCTATAATATCCCGACTCTCTTCGGAGCAATCTCGATGGCCACCACGATCAAGAGGCAAGCAAGGGAGAAGGGGAAAATCCTGCATCGCCCAACCCCAAACAGGAAGATGAATGGCCCCGTCTTCCCAGCGCGGCGGGCTGCATTGCGTCGGCCGGGTGCCCCAGCTTGATGCAACACCAACCTACGGACCGAGCCAGCCACGTCCCTCGCCCTCCCACAAGCCACAGACGCGTCTGAAGGAGCTCTAGCCAACCTCGGACCAAGCCCCGGTTGGTCGTGTGGGTGTGATGGACGCAAGCTGCTGCTTCTCCTGCTTGCATTGCAATTGAGAGTGATGCACGTCGTGGTTGGCCAATTCTGCTGTGCTTGATGAATCCCATGCCTCGAGAGGCGAGCTGAGCTGTAAGGAAACTCGCGCTCGTCAGGCGACCACTGATGCTTCCCGCTTGCCAATGGACGGACCACCGCTCGGCAATGAAATGAATATATATTAGAGATAATAGTTTATATACCCGAGTTTGCTTTCCATGCTACTCGCTGTTTGCGTAGACAAGACAACTCGTTCATGGCATGCCCGCATGTTTACATGTCGTAGCTGTAGCTCATGTTGAATGGCTTTCCCCTCACTGTGCCATTCCGTAACCTGCTGTTGAGCTTTCTTTTTTTTTTTGTATCGTCATGACTCAATAGACGCAAACTGGAACAGAAAAGAAAGGAAACAAACCCCGACCCAGACTAAGCAAGGACTGAAGGGGTAGTAGGTAGGGCTGCTGCTCGTCGCCAGAGACGACGAGGGCGTGGAGGGAGGGAGGTATGAGGCGGAGGGTGAGGAAAGGGTTGATAAGAAAGGGAACAACGAGGCCGCCTGCTGAAGAAATGAGAAACCCGAACCGAGTAAAAGGGAAAAAACGCCCTCCCTGTAACCGTTTCCCATTGTATCCTGTTTCCCACACTCCCGCTCACCCTGTCACCCATATTGACCGCTCTATTACCCTCTCGCTTACTGTCTTGTAGCGAATCTCCTTCACTTGCTCGGTCCCTGTGGTCATCTCGCGACCGCGTCGTCTTTCGCGGGTCCTCGTCCGTCGTCTTATTCGTTGCTCCACCACGTCCTCTCTCGGAGTGGCATCTCGGTGCCCGCAGTCTTCCGGCTGCCATCATCCTCCGCCTTGTACGCCCAGTACTCGCTCAATCGGAGCTCAGCATATTGGGCATAGTCAAAGTCAATCTTGGAGATGACGGACTGGATCTGAGACCAGATGCCCCAGTAGAATCCTGGCACTCCTCGGTATGCGTCGACCTCGTCCATGAGCTTGCGCACCTCATCTTCCTCGTCAACATCCTCGCCGGTCAAGGAAAAGTACGTCTTGGTGTACTCCTTCACAAATGCTAGCCGCTGGTCTTGTCTGGGCACTGCCGAGTAGTCACAGTCATATCCGGCCCACTCGGCAAAGTGGTTGGCCACATCAAACGCTGCGGGTGAAGGAGTCGCATACTCATAGTCGATAAAGTCGACGTTAGGCGCCGTATCCCCGTCTCGGTGGATGATGACGTTGGCGCATAGCAAATCGCAATGCGCAAAGACGAGCTGCAATCACTTTAATTAGACAATCCGTCAACAACCCCTGGAACTAGGAGCTTCGCAACATACCCCATTCTTGCCAAGTCCAGGACGTTGGCTCAGCTTCTTGATCATGCCTTCCAGCTCCTCCTGGAGCAAGGCCTGCCTCTTGCGCTCAGCATCCGTGTCGGTCGGCAGGGCAAAGATCCACTTTTGCATGATCGTCCACATGTTGGGCGGGGGCTTCCCCGGAGCGGCGTTGTCAATCATGTCCTGTCGGGCCTTGATTCCGTTGCCGTTTACGTGGCCGTTAACATGGGAAAGGCCGTTGCCGTTGGCATGGCCGTTGGCAGCTCCGTTGGTGTTGGCGCTGCCGTTGACGTGCCTGTCGTCGCGGGCGTGGTTGGGGTCTGACAGGCACGGCACCGTGGCATGCCACTGGGCAAGGCGCCGGGCAATGGCAGTCAGGATGAGAGGGTCACTGAGGTCCTGAGCACGGGCAACTGTGCCCAGCATGTAGCGGTACATCATGCCGTTCTTGAAGCGGGCGAGCAGCTGCGTGGCGAGGCCGTGCCTCATGAGCAGCTCATGGTTCTCGGCCTCGCGCTCACGGTCGATGAGGATGGCAGTCCCATGACCGTAGGCACGAAGCAGGACGGAGTCTCGGTCAGCATCGAGCTTGGACATGCCAGGGCGGCGGTTGACAGCCTTGAGCAGGGTGTTGGTGATGCCGTCAGTGAAGCGCACAAATTCAATGTTGGAGTCCTCGCTTGCCCAGTCGGGCATGAGGGTCAGGATGAGTTTCCGTGCCGAGCCTTCAGAGTCATTATTGTCGTAGGCCAAGTCCAGGATAGGCACATGGCCAAACTCGATGGTGGGCGGTGAGGCCGTCATGGTCACGCGAGAGCAGAGACAAGCGTCGACGAGCGGGAAAAAAAGAGATGAAGCTAAGCAAGAGGGGGTCGCGAGATGACGATGCGACCAGAGGTGATGATCAAGATGAAGGGGAGATCAGAGCGATGAGACTTGAAGCTTTGATGGTGAGAGATGCTCAGGTCGTGGACATGTCCCAGGGGCTTCAGGGGCGGGATCCGGGGACGGACGGAACAGACCAGGACAG
>JABFEX010001913.1:0-16617 GCA_013623515.1 Fusarium illudens
CCATGGCCCCATCCCATAGCCTCAGCAGCGCATTTTGGCCGGATGATCCTTCATACCCTCACACTCGCTCCCTGTATCCCCGTTATTGTTATTATTTCTTCTCCAATTGATGCAGGCATTGCAGAATTGCCAGCACTTATAAAGATGTATCCCATGCCCTGCCAACTAGATGAGAGGGAACTCAACTGCCGTTGTCCCTCACTCATCCTGCGATCGCAATCCTACCCCAAGGACACCCTTCTTTTCCAGAGGGAAACCAGCATCGTCTTGGAGCGGCGACGCAATGGCGCTTCAACGTTGGGGTATCGACCCGGCCAAGGTGCCGCAGCAGCCCTTCCTCCCATACGCGAGGCCAGAAGGACCAACCTTTCTCGACACAAAGGCCTGCCTCTGCGCCTTGCGACCTTTGCCCGGCGCCGACGAGCTCACCGGAGACGGCTGGAGGTTCGAGCGTGACGAGGCCGCCTGGCAATGCATCGGAAATCAGACCCAGGTCGTGTACAACGTAACCACAGGCAAATGGTTCAAGTCCGAACACGGCAAGGGCAGCATCGACGACTTGCCCATCTACGACGCGTCGAACCCGCCCAAGACCAACGACCAGCTAAAATGGGACACCCGGACCCGGACACTGAAGCCGTTGGAAGACAGCAAAAGGCTCAGCGTCTACGACCGAGACTGCACCGGCAAGAATGAGACGGGCTTCTCGACGAGCTTCTATCGCTCTTACCAGCAGCTGCTCAATAACCAGCTCCCCATAGATGCGGCTCCATGCTGGAGACCTGGCGCCTTGCCGTTGCAGCTGCAGACCGTCGAGACCTGGACCAATGATGGCTGCAAGGAGGGTTTTCTCTGTGAGTCCCAGCTGTTTACCCTCCATCGCACGAGTAGGTAGTTCTAACCAGCCCAGGCATGAACAACACCATCAACTCGCTCCCTCAATCCTGCCCTCCCAATGTGATGTGCACAGTCGGACGCCTGTCGCAAATAACCTGCCATCTCAACGGCGAAAACGTGGGTATGGGCCCTTTTGAACCCATCGTTTGCCAGCAAGGCTCCTACTGCCCTCTCGAGGATGAAGGCAAGAAGAAGATCACATGTCCTAAGGGCTCATATTGCCAACCTGGTGCTTCCAAGCCGACACCTTGCGCTGTCGGCAGCCACTGCCCCGAGGGCTCATCATTCGAGCGATTCTTGATTCCCTTGTTCGTCCTAATTATCATCGACATCCTTCTTGTCATTGGCATGTTCTTCCTGATGTTCCGGAAGCGTTGGCACTCGACCTCCAAAGCGCATGCCGGTACCTTGAAGAGGCACAAGACCATCAGGGCTGTCAGAGCCACCATTACTGGATACAAGGAGCTGCCTGAGGGACAGGACAATGAGATGGCCCCCATGAACCTCTCGTACAGTCCCTATGCGCCCTACTCGCCCCATGACATGCCACCCCGAGAAGGCCGTCCTGGTCATGGCTTCGAGGCCGCTCTGGCACGGGGCAGCACCGATAGCACTGATCAACCGCACAAGGAAGCCGAGGTCTCACCGCAGCTCAAGGCGTTTGTTGACTCGATGCGCAGAGCAGCCGAGGCCACAAACTTCGGCCTCTCTTTCAGGTACTCCGACCTGAGCTTCCACCCCAAGAAGGCTGTCAAGCCAGTTCTCCAGAACGTCACGGGTTCCATCGAACAAGGACAGCTCGTGGCTGTCATGGGCGGGTCAGGAGCCGGCAAGTCGACCTTTGTCAACGTATTGATGGGTAAAACCAGCAACACTGGCGGTATCGTTGCCGTCAACAACACCCCGGGCAAGATGAAGCGTTACAAGAAGTTGACAGGTTATGTGCCCCAAGACGACATTGTGCTACCTGAGCTGAGCGTTTACGAAAACATTGTCCACTCGGCGCGTATCCGGCTTCCTCGCACCTGGAAAAAGGACGAGATCGAGGCTCATGTGGATTCGGTCATCGACTGCTTGGAGTTGTCGCACGTTCGTGATTCTCAAGTTGGTAGTGTGGGTAAGCCCGTTATCAGCGGCGGACAGAGGAAGCGAGTGAGCATTGGTATGGAGCTGGCGGCCGCGCCCATGGCCATCTTTCTTGATGAGCCGACCAGTGGTCTCGATGCCACTGCCGCGTCTTCCATCATGCGTACGCTCAAGGCAATCGCGAAACTCGGCATTTCCATCATCGTCATTATCCACCAGCCCCGAACCGAGATCTTCGAGCTGTTCGACAACCTCATCCTGCTCGGAAACGGACAGACCATCTATGAAGGCCCCCAGCCTGAGGCCCAGGACTATTTTGAAGGCATGGGTTTCCAGTTCCCCGAGCATAGCAACCACGCCGACGTGATTACCGACATCATCACCGGCAACGGCCGAGAATACAACGCCAAGGGTGACGTCTCCAAGGAGGCCCTCATCTCCAACTGGTCAACATCGCAGAAGTCCAAAACGGCCGAGGGTTTTGAGCGCAGAAGTGTCCGGTCTACCATGCTGGGTGATACGGGTATGCGCCAGGCCCTCAAGAAACGCGGTGCCCCGTTGGTCAAGCAAGCATGGCTCTGCCTCTGCCGTGCCATGGTCCAACAATACCGCACCAAAGGTGCCTTCTTCGCCGAGATGGGACTGGCGGTGCTCGCCGGAGGCCTGCTGGGACTCGCCAACAACCCCAAGCAGGGCATCATGTTTGTCGGCATCTTCCACGAACCCTACGAGGTCTTGTCGACAGCCATCGATTTCATCTCTGCGCCGCAGTTTGCCCTCCTCATCGCCATTGCTGTTGGTCTCGTTGCGGGTGCTCCTGGAGTCAGGCTCTTCTCCGAGGAGACACTGCTGCACAGACGGGAGGCCGAGGCAGGACATTCTCGATTTGCATACTTCATTGCCAAGGTAATTTCCGTCCTTCCTCGAATGGCTCTTGGATGCCTCCACTTCACGACGCCCCTGTTCCTACTGTCAGTGCCCATCATCGACTGGGGCCTCGCGTTTCTTACCAACTTGCTGTACTTTTACTGCATCTATGGCCTTGCTAGCATCGTGAGCATGGTCGTCCGCAGAGAAGACGCGCCGCTGCTCGCAACCATGATTGCACTCATCACGGGTATCCTGTCTGGATCAGCACCGCCCCTGTCGTCAGTCAAGGGCTGGCACATGGAGTGGCTTTGGCGAGCATCCCCAGCCACTTGGCTTGCGGAGATATACTTTGGGCAGCTCGTGGCACCGTTCGCCTACCTCTACCAAGTCGACATTGCTGCAAGGGAGACTGGTTTCGAGCTGGATCGAAAGTGGATGAACGTTGGCATCTTGGTTGCAATCGGAACGGTATACCGAGTCCTCGCCTTTGCTGGGATGATACTTGGGCATCGGCTAAGGAGATAGACTGCAAGCTCAGGTTTCTTTTGGCAGCGGGATGTCTCTGTGAGTCTGGATGTCATAGATGGGCGGACTTGAAGGCATCTGTCTGGAGATGAAGGTGGCAAGTCGAGACGAAATATTGGACAAGGGTTCTTGTTTTTGTAATGTTGTGCTTCCAATAAAGGCAGGAGCTGGGTACCTACATCCATCGTGTAGGGCTCCTTCCCGATCACGATCAATGTACATGATGACCATGACATGTGACTTTTTGCTGGCCAACCCAGGCAGGTACCTGCCTGGGTACCTACCTTGAAGATGCCTGCCTCCGGATCCGATTCGTTCAATGCTTGACGATTCAGAACAATTCAACCCTTGACAACGACAGAGATAAATCGATACGAGGCACAACCAACAGCTTCATCCCGCGAAACAAGAGAATTACCTCGGGCCACCGACTACTACATACGTACCTTTCTTGACGCGCCCGATCTCCCACATGCCGAAAACCCAGGGACCATCCATGATGGCGGCGGCTCCAGCAACGACGTTTGTTGGCGGGCATAGGTAGCCAACTTGGGGACAGATCGCCGGTCGTCAAACGCAGTGACGGACATGAAGTGTTTCGCGTTCCATGCCCCGTGCTCCATGCGAGTTTCGTCGTCGAGCGTTTCATGAGCGTCTCTTGGCATTCCTGAAGCGCGGGCCCGCATTGACGGGGAAACGACGGTCGAGCACAGGCATACGTGCTCTACTAGCTGCAGCTGCTGCCGGGGGAGGAGGGGCATCGAGGACGGGATGCAACGGAATTCTCAGGATGAGAGACGACGCTCCCCACGAAAACGAAAACGGAGCTGACGGAGATGAAGAAGGCGGGAAGTTGGGAGACTCGGGTCATTTACAGGCAATGGCTCGTGTGGTAGGTTCGTGGCTAAAGGCAACGAGGCGTTGGAACTATCCCGCACGATCTTGTTACCGTTGGTAACCAAGCATTTGTGGTTGGGCGCAGGGCAATTCAATTCTCGGCCGGTCCCCCACACAAGTCGGTTGGGCCATGAGCCACGGTCATGATCCAAGGGGGCCCCAGCCCAGCCCACCGAGTGTCAAGTGGGCGGCGCGTTTAACGAGCTGCCCCAGTCGGGGATATGCTTGATACGTCAGCAGTGGAGCTGGATCCATGAGGGAAGCCATATCCGTTCTTGGTCGCCCTCTTGCTGCATTCATCCACCCATTCCTGTTGGATGGATGGTGCCCGGAGCAACTTGTTGGTTTGCCCTGGTTCGAGTCAACCTTTGACGTTCATGGAGTCAGGCTACGTACGTACTGTACGCGTCGAGGATTGAACTATTGGACTGACTGCTGCATGAAATAGAGATGGCGTCAAAGGCCACGGTGCCACTACGACTAGTGGGATGAGGAGACACCCGTTGTCGCGGGCCCAGACTCTTTGTCTAAACTTGTACCCAACAGACGGACAGGCTTCACGTCCGTCTGCCTGCCTGGGTTGTCCGATCCCCAGGCCCCTGACGATCCAGCAACGACGGCTGCTGTTCTACTACGTGCTAGGGAACTTGACGTTAGTGCAGCGAGCGGGATGGTCGCTGCAGCGGGATGCGAGCATCTTGTGGCGTCTGAACAATTCAGACGTTCGCGCGACGGCTCATGCGCGTTATCACACGATTGCCCAAGCTACCGATGTGAGGGTTGCGAGCAATGATTAGCCAGTGCCTCCAGCGCAGGCAGGCCAACCAAGTGCCCACTCACACCTGAAGGCAGACCATCTCTTGGCCCGGCTGCGATATCAACTTGCCCCGGGCAAGGTGAGGGCTTTTATCTTGAGTCGAGGTGAGCCCGAAGCTGAGGTATGTACGGTGCGGTACCGGGACTCGCGTGCTCTGGACGAGAATTGATGAGCCGACGAGGGTGGAGAGGAGCTGCGCGACCAACGCCACGGGTTTTAATGGGCAACGCCAACGGTGAGCTAACGCCTTCTGGCTTGCTTGTCGGCTCGGCTCCCCGCTTCTCTTTCTTTGTTGCTGGGTAGAAAGGGTGGAGTTTGGAGGGGCTTGACCCTCTCAAGCAAGCCCCTGCGAGACCATGATGAAGTTGGCTGATGATACTTCCGTTGGCGGCGGGGAAACGGGTTGGGGGGGGGCTATTGCTGCTGGTGCTGCTTGCGGTCTTTTTGGACGCTGGCAGCCATGGACGACGGGGCATGATTGGAGGAGGCATCGAGATAAGAGACAAAGAAGATGGAGGTCAAGAGGAGGAGGGCAAGTTGACGTGACGGGTCAAAGTCGAGCTACTGCTGCACAAGGTGGACACAAGGTGGACGATCATGCCGAGTGCGCAGCAATGGATGTCGACGATATCGCTCACAGAATAGCGTCGACTGTCACGCAACCACCACCACGACTACCACATGGGAGCAAACCGCATACGTGCTAACTTAGGCTTGGCACTACCTGGACGACAATCTCAGTCAACCCGCCCGCCGTCAGAGGTTGGAGGGATGGGATGGATGGGACAAGAGAGACAAGGGACAAGACCCTCCCAGGGATCCGGGCTCGCAAGGCCGTGTCAGCGCCGCAAAGATGCAAGGATTCTAATGCAGAGTGTGTTGCATTCGAGAGGGCAAAGGGCAAAGGGCGCCACGGCCACCAGAGCGTCGGGTCGCCCAGAACAAAGAGCTGACGACCAATGCCTCGAGTTCCAAAACTTTGAAATTTCTTCTTGATCCCCCAGATTCCACCCCTACTTCTTCTTCTTCTCCTCCCTCTCTCTCTTTGTCTCTTGTCTCCTTGACATACCATACACACCTGCTTACCACTATACGGATACCCATCTTGTTCTTCTTCTTCTTATTGCACCATCTCTTGTTTCTTGTCCAGTCTACACACTTGTTCTTGGAGGCTGGTTTCCTTCCTTGCTCTACTCTCCCTATCTCTCTCTTATTACTTGTTCTTTAATACCTACAGCCATCATGGCCACCTACACAACCATGGAGGGTCCTCACCATATCGCTATCCGGGAGCTCGACCTGAGGACCTGCCACCCGAGCACCATGGCAGACCGAGTCGGTGCCGTCCCCGTCTTGAAGACGAGTGCTGGTGAGTTTCTTCCGTCTATTGTTGTCGTCGTATTTCTTTTCTTCTTCTTCTTGTCTTGGCTGCCGTTGGATGGATGGACCCTTGTCTTCTTGGACCCGAGTTTTTTCGCTTGTCTCGGTCCCCTGTCACTTGGTTACCTCGGCCACCACCACCACGAAAGCCCACCCCTGTCATGAGTTTCAAGGTCAAGGTCACTCTCAACCTGGACGACAAGCTCGTCAACGATGAGCTTGAGTCACAGGCAGACCTTGACCTTAGGCTCGCATTGGCGTCCTTGCGAGGGGGGTCGAGGTCAGAGATGGAATTGATAGGCAGCTTGAAACCACTTCTGTCTTGGAACTGGGTCAACGACTTCACCGACTTTGGAAATAGCCTCGACAAGTCAAACTTGCAGTCAGAGACACCGTGACTAACACTCCGGTCCGCAGCTTTCTTCACATTCCTCCGCGCCAATCTTGTCCTTCACTCGTCCATGACCTCGGCAACCAACTCGCCACAGCTCAGCCCTTCAGTCCCATTTTCCTCCTATGTCCCGCCATCGCCCTCTCCGCTTGCGGCCGCTGCTCCCTTCTACGGCTTTGATGACGACGACGACATTGAGCCGCTGTCCCTCGAGGTTCTCGACAAGCCTCAGGACAAGGTCGAGGGCCTACGCCTTGTCGCCGACTCAATTGCCCAGATGCGCCAGCGGGCCTCGTTGAACCTCGTCTTCCACCCTCTATGCCTCGCCGGCCTCTCTGCTGCCCTCGCCGCTATCTACCACATCGGTGGCGTCTCTCGCCTCGACCCCGGCCTCGGCATGACCGTCTCCTGTGGCGTGATCATGAGCTATCTTATGGGGATCCGATACCTGGCCAGCGGCTACATCTCCCTAGCTGAACGACTGCGCTGGAACTGGTTACGAGCCGATGACGGTGAGGAGGACACCCTGCTGGCCGCCCGCCTCAACGACGACATCATCGGAACCCTCGTCCTACGTCTCGAAGCGAACCCGACCTCGGGCCACAGACGCAGACGGTCTCTCTCGCTCCGCGGTGGAAAGGGCGTCATCCGCGCGTGGACCACCAACCTCCACTACCGGGGAAAGGGCGTCGGCAAGGACCTCCTCCACGAGGCCGTCCGCGTGACCAGGGAGCGTTGCGGCAAGGACGCCGAGATCGGTTTCGCCCAGGAGCACGCCAACAGCGCCATGCTGCTTCCCGGCATCTTCAACGCGCCCTTCCGCAGGGACGAGGTGCGAGCCACCAGGGCTCTGGATGGTATCCTGTCCGACTGGGATATGCTCAAGAGGAAGAGGTAAATGAAGCCACGGCGCGAAACAGCAACATGACAAGGACATGAAAATTCCTATAAACAACGAACCCATCATCGAGAAAAGACGACCTATGTGAGACGATGATGAAGAAAGAGACGGAGAATGCAACCGGTGACGATGGAGTGATATAAAGTCCAGGAGACGATACTATCGACGGAAAGACGCGGCTATAATCAACAAACCACATAAAGATACCACTAGAAGAAGGGTCACGCCAGAGACTCTAGGAAACTACCTATACCGGATGGAGGGGGCTTATATGCCAGAGGGAGAAGCTTGTAATGGCGGGAGCTTGCTTGCTTGCTTGCTATATTTTGTTGTTGGATACCTACTTTTGTACTGTCACTTGAGATACCCCATATTTCTTTCGTTAATTAAAGAAGCTCAGAATTCATTGATCGGGTCATGCACGCATCATGGAACTTGTGATGAACAGTTAACAATCTCTGATCTCTCACTTAAACAAATGCCTAGTTTCCCCTTTCTCCAAGGTCGAAAATGTCCCCCCTTGGCTGGAAAGTCCAACCATTTTTGTCGCAAAGCCAAACACGCCGGCAAGATGTACAGAATTCCATATGACAAGCAGTTGCCCCCATGCGCCGAGAAGACCTGTAAACTCCCCTTCCGTCATGTCATGTACATGGTAAATAGCTTGGTGACAGATAGCCCCCCTCAGCGGTACCGAAGGGGAGGGTTCGCGTTGCGCCTGACCTTCTTGGTCTTGTTCTCCGCCGTGTCCGGGTCGAACCCGTAGATGGGACGGCCGACACGTCGCAGGCTGTGGATGACCTGGTCGCCAAGTTAGCAAAGTTCGAATATGGACAACCTTTTGGGTGAACACACGTCATTAATAGTAACGGTCTTCGCGTTCCTGTATTCCACATAGATCGTACAGTCTCGAATAATCTGCTCAAAATGTCAGTGACGGAGCGCAAAGGCAGCTTGGGCAGCTGACTACTGACGTTCGAGAGGTAATCCTTGAGAGCGCGTCGAGCATCTTCGTAGATACTAGCCGAGATGCGCTTCACACCGCCTCGACGCGCGAGTCGTCTATAGTCTCACAGTCAGTAATCCGCAACTCTTGAAGAGAAGACTTGACGTAGTGGTCAGTCTCCTCCCCCCCTCACAGAAGTCAAGCTCACCGGATCGCGGGTTTGGCTGTACCAAGTTCGTTAGCAAAGCGCCCACACACCAACAAGTGAGATGGAACTTACTGATCCCCATGATATTGTCCTTGAGAAGCTTGCTATTATCAAATCGTCAGCATCTACCTTGAGCAGCGGCGGCGGCGGCATCTCGTGTGTTCTCACCGGTGTCGCTTCGAACCGGGAAGGGTCTTGCCCCCCGGTCCTCTACCCATGCCAGACTTGTTCACGGCGCGCTTAGCAACGTGAGAGTTCATCATCTTAAGCCCAGGGCCCCCGCGAGTCGCCGTGGTGGGAGGCATGGTTAAGAGATGTTGTTGATGAGAAAGGTGATTGATTGATAGGTAGTCGGCGCGCGAGATGGTCTGTGCGGGAGCGTATCTCAAAGAGAAAAAAAAGATCGGTAATCGGGAAGAGAAGTATGAACAAGATACAGATACAGAGTAAGGAATACCAAATGCGATCAGTAGGTATTTTATGTATTCTACCCAGAGCAGGTAGGTATCGTGCTTCCAGAAGAACAACAAAGGGCGAGGGTGCGCGTGGCGAGCTGGGGACGGAGGTCGTTGGAGGGGGAGGTGCATCACATCACCCTAAGGCCCAGGTAAAGGTAAAGTCAAAGGAAGGTCTGGGTTATGGCCGCACGTGATCTAGGTATGCAACCATCAACACCCTCACCTCAAACGAGAGCCAACAGTGCAAACGATTTATATGGTGTAGCGAAATCCAAGCCAGGAGTCCCGGATTCAAAGGGA
This sequence comes from Fusarium illudens, assembly GCA_013623515.1. Taxonomy (NCBI): domain Eukaryota; kingdom Fungi; phylum Ascomycota; class Sordariomycetes; order Hypocreales; family Nectriaceae; genus Fusarium; species Fusarium illudens. The sequence goes on from JABFEX010001913.1 coordinate 9,677, forward strand.
AATTAGGATAAGTACCCAGGTACCAGACTCTGACCGGCAAATGAGTATTTATCATGGACGGATTATGTAATGATCATACGGATACAACTTTGTTCAAATAACTCACACCTATCTAACTAGGCACCTAACTAAACTTGAGACATGAACACACCAAATGCTATCAAGATCCGCGTTAACAAAGTTGAGTTTTATATCATTTCGCAAGCAAGCAGCTTAACTTTTCATAACCTAGGTCAATCAATACTCGCACGTCTCGAATCCCCAACCACCCACGGCCTCTGGAGGAAGCCGAAATGCCTCAACTCTCTCCCGTGGTACTCTAGACCAGGCGCGATATCTTCCAGAGTCGCCCCAGTGCACTACTGCGTGGTTGGTAACCCATCATCAATCGTCTGAAAGGAGCCCAGCAAATTGGAAATCGTCATCATGCCATTAAAACCGATTGTGCTCCTCAGGTGTCTCAACGCCAGAATCCTCGCTGCCACTGCCGTTCCGAGGTATAACATGAAAGCAAAGTGAGCGCGCCCGACGCCTCTCGAACAGGGGTATAAAGCAATATGAGAACGTAAACGATGCGGAAATCATATATCATCTGTCGTCGCCGTCACATCTTGTGAGGCTGTGCCGTCGATGCGCCGCCGACACAGGCACTGATACAATAACAGTGAAACTCGGCGTTTTATTTTAGCGTCAGCTTCATGCGACATGCCAAGCAAGGGCCAAGATGATGTGCAACGTCACTCTTCTCATGCTGTTGCCGCGATTGCAGGCTCAGTGGCTTCCACCCCTTCGGTAGTCTCAGACGCAGATACTTCTGGCGCAGCGGGCGCGTCGGGAATCTCGATGTCTTCGGGCAACTTGGTCACTTCTTTGCTCTCCGGAGCTTCATTGACTTCATTGGCTTCGGTGGCATCAGGCGCAGCAGGGACATCCGCTGTCTCGGGCACAGTAGGGACCTCGGGCGTTTCTGAAGGCTGAGCTCCTTCAGGTGCTTCAGGGACTTCGACAGCTGGGGCAGGTTCCGTGGCCTCGGCTGGCTTGGCAACCTCGGCTGCCAGTAGTGCTTCAGCGGCAGCCTCGATGTCCGCAGCAACCTCAGCCTTGACATATTCTTCGGCAATGCGGGGTCTCTTGGCTGGGCGCTCTTCCAGGGCCTCTCTAGCGTCTTGGGCCGCCTTGAGCTCAAGTTCGAGGTCATCCAGCCGTCGCTTCAAGCTGTTTTCTCTCCTGTGGCTGTCCTCAAGTTGCGCGCGCAGTTGCGCCTCGCTCTCTCTTGTAGCTTCCAGCTGGGAACGCAGCTGACTCTGCTCTGCGCCCGCGACTTGCTGACCACTTCGTGCGACAGCCTCCTGCTGCTCCAGCTGGCTCAGGCGACCTCGGAAGAGCTCAATGATCACCTCAAGCTCACTGACACGAGTCTTTAAGCTTGAATTATGCGCGATAAGCTGCTCGTGGGTCTGTGGGGCGTCCATCTTGCGGTCTCCATTCAGGGGGGATGTGGCTCGCCCTTCTCCTGTGGCGACGAAGCTATTCTGGTATGGGTCATCGACCATAAAGGAAGAAATATTATGCGAATATATCGAGGGGGTTCCCGTGCGCGAGATCGGAGAATCGGATCCATCATGTCCATTGGCTGACTTTTGGGATGTTCGTCGGGCGGCCTGGGCAGCATGCGCCGCCGCCGCGGCAGTTTGTCCGTTAATGTCAACGCCATTTGGATCAGTCGAGACGAAGTTTTGGGCCTGTTGCTGCTGCTGCTGTTGCATCTGTTGTTGTTGCTGTTACCGGACAATGTCAGCAAGGGGCTTTGTGTCAAGAGGGGATAAACTGACCCTTTTCTTATTCGCCAAGTCTGGGCGCATCGTCTTGACGCGATTGCGGCTCTTGATAACATCTGTCTTGAGAGAGATTGGCCTGGGACGGCCGTGTAGTTTGAGGAACAGACCGCAGGCATTGCACAGGACGGAGCCGAATTCGTCGCGGCGCCATAACGGCGTGGTCGAAGTGCTGCAGTTTTGGCAGGTTGGCTGCGTTGATCCGTTAGTTGCCATCATGACGCCGGTTGTTAAAGATGAAGTCGAGTCGAAGCGGGAGGGAGGGCGATGATTATTATCTCGGCCACGATAAGAGGATGGAGTAAAATTCTTTGGCTGCAACGTAACTGGCTTGATAAGCCCACAGGAGCGATCCACTGATACCCAGGACAGGCTTAGAGCGAGCAAGGGTATGTCGATTCACGTGATCATATCAATCGCCCGCGATAAGACGGTGAACAGCAGTGGGCCACCGGAGCATGGGCACTCGTCGCTCGCTCTCCCTTGAGTAATAAGTTTGCTGTCCAGGTGACATGGGAATCGTGGGTCGATGGTCGATGGTCGTGAAGGAGGCCCAGGAGTGCGATCTCGGGAAGAGAAGGGGGCTGGCTGATAAGATGATGACATGGGAAATCAATCTGGACTCACCAGGTTACTGCCGGAACCCCCACTCGTCGCGGCATGCGATGTGGCGGTGGGCAGCGGTCCGACGGCTGGCGATGCAACCGCTGGTGATGCGGCTGGTGGTGCGGCGGCAGCGTGTGGTGCGCTAGCAGACATTCCAAGTGATGGATATGGATCGCATAGAGTCCTGTGGGCGCGTATTAGTAAGTGCGAGGGTGAAAGGGTCAAACAGACCAGACAGCAAACGGCCAAGGGTTCGTTCGAGTCGCTTCGAGTTGAGCTTGGGCTTGGTGCGACGATCGCGATATAACTCGACGAAATCGCATCCAGAAAGAAATGATCCCATAATTACCTTAACTTCTCTGAAGCCGCGCAGATTGCAGCAATGTCTGCGAGACCATGTGATGCGGAGTTGGGGTCAGAATCCTGGTGAGAGGTTGTCGCGTGTGGCAGCTCATCCCCCATTGATGCTGAGGTTGCTATGCTGCCTGAGTGTTCCATGGTTCGGAATGGATGTGTATGGACCTGGCGCCCCCCACTGCGAAACAGCTTGCTGTGCTGCGAGATAGAGATTCGTAGTCTTGATACGTTATCGATCAAGATGTAGCCGCGCGCTGATAAGATTGATCAACTGCGGCCGTGGGTGCGAAAGACTCGGGAGACGACAGCGACGTAAACAAGTTGGGCAAAGTAGAGAGCCAAAGGGTCGGCGCCAACAGGGGGTGCAGTGTCGGCAAGGCGAGGCGAGGCGAGGCGAGGCGAGGCGATGTCGCGCTGGATGATGCAGAAGCTGAAGAAGAAGAACCAAGCGTGCCCGACCTGGAAATCAACATTGGCCCCCCTAAAGTTGAACGGCGGCGGCGGCGCGGCGCACTGATCAGCGAGTCTCAGTGAATGTATTAAAGGGCCGACACGCCGAGCAATAGAGTTGCAGACTTTGTTTTCTGGCTGCAGCAAGAGCCTTGGAGGAATAGGGACTTGCTGATTGGACAGCTGGCGCGTTACACAAGCAATTGCTGCCCTCCGCAATGTGGCCTGTCAGCTTTGCTGGCTACCTACCTAACAACCTGGGCAATAACTGCCCGTCCAGCGAGTCGGGAGTATTCGTATTCCCAGGGCAATGCCGGATCTGGCAAACCGTCTCGTCTTGTTGTTAGTATGTATAGGAGCTACTATCACATATTACGCGCTTCAGGATCTTATCGTCCTCTCTTCAGGGACGCGCCGATAACCAATTTTCATTGATCGACGAGGATTTTTGATCGCCATCTCCCGTCAGCTTGTGGGGTTTATTTAGTCCCAGGTTCCTCATCGAGGCCTTCCAGCCAGACGGACAATTTCCCAGGGGGGACCGCCAGCTGGCCGAGCTCAAATCTCTTTCTGCCCCCGTGATGGGGATCCGCAGCGAGTGATTTCGTTGATCTGGCCTCTCTCCGTTGGTCGACCCCTTTTTGGTAATTTTCAGAATGACCTGATGGTGTGCGCTTCTTGTGATGACGCTCGGTAATTAGCAGAAGCCAAGTGTTGCTGGTGTCTAAGCCGGCGTCGGGGGAGTGGAAGGGTACAGTACCTACATACAGACTGCATGATCTGGTCACCGCAGAGGCTAATTTCTCCTCTCACCTTGCGGCCATGGAAGCTCGGGTCTATTGTGACGTAACGTCGAAGTTCAAGTAAGAAACAAGCATCAACAGCCGAGCTCCGGACGATGCCTGACTGACTGTACCACTTTACCAGCGCCCCTATTCGCCTTTTCCTGCCCGGATCATCTGCTGGGGCAACTCGGCGTCTCTAGGGTAGCGAGGCGACGAGAACCATGTATGTAATTGGGCATGACTCTGAGATTACCTTTGAGGAGGCACCGGCTGTTGCTGAGTGAGTCCACGAGGCCTCCCGCAAATTCCGGAAGGCACGGAGTGACTATCCACGTCCAACCTTGCGCGAGGTGCAAAGTGTGGCGCATGATGAGTCCGCGTCTGCCTGCCTGGGTTGAAGACAAGGGGAAAACAATGCCGGAAACGTATGTCTCGTCGTCAACCTCTTCAGCAACATCAGAGATCCGAGTCAGAAAAGACGCGTCTCGAATACGCGTTTTCGCACCTCACACACGTCATTATGGCTGGGGAGAGCCCCACGACACCAGCCACACTCCGCTCGGCCCTCATGATTGACCCCTCCATGCCCGTCCAAGGATACCTACATGCATGCAGCAGCCACAATGGAGGAAACTAGGCCGCCCCAGCGGTGTGAAAGTAAGTGACATCCATTCATCCCCATCGATACAAGACTCTTAATTGGGACCTCCCCCAGCATTTCTCGACCCATCATCACATCCTTTCTCCGCTGAATCCGCAGAGTATCTTGTTCTCTGACCCCCCTCCCGCTCCAAATATCCAGTGCCGTGCGAGAATACCTTCATCATGTTCAACTGGGCCAAGCAGCAGTAAGAAACGCCTCACTTATTCAACCCCACCTTGGCTTGGGACCCTGGACCAGCTGCCTTCACTCCTCCAAAGCAGCCAAAAAAAACTGACGACTGAAACCCTTGCTCTAGGCTGGCCAATGTCGCCGGCACCCAGGAGCCCATCTATGGCCCCGAGGCCATCAGGTCCGTCGCCTTCGAGGCCGAGAAGACGCCCTTCACCGAGGCCAAGCGTGACGACCTGAAGTGGCAGGCCATGGACTCGACGTCGGTCGAGACTCAGACCATCTACATCTTTGGCGAGAACGGCTACATCGCCCTGCTCCAGGTCATCTATAGCAATGTCGCGTATGTGCCCCGTGCCCGCTTACACCAGAGAACACAAGCTAACCTGCAGACAGCGGCATCCGGACAACCTGCCAGTTTAACTGCAAGGTCTTTTACCCCGACCGCTCCAAGCCCATCCTCTGGTGCTCGACGCCCCTCACCAACCATGACTTTAGCGAGGACATGGCTAGCTTCTACGCCGACGATCTCGCCGTCGAGCTGTCCGAGGATGGCACCCACTACACCATCAAGAGCATGAACGACGAGCGGGCAATCGTCAACATCAAGCTCACCCGCACCTCGCCCGGCTTCCAGGCCGGCACCACCGGCAAGACGCTGTACGGCACCGACCTCGAGAACCCGTGGGGCGCCATGCGGCACGTCTTCTGGCCGCGGTGCGTGGCCGAGGGTACCATCACCACCGACGAGGGCCCCATCGACTTCAAGGGCCGCGCCTTCTACGTCTACGCCCTCCAGGGCATGAAGCCTCACCACGCCGCCTGCCGGTGGAACTTTGTCAACTTCCAGGGCCCCACCCACTCGGCCGTCATGATGGAGTTCACCAGCACACCCTCGTACGGCTCGACCCTCGTCAACGTCGGCGGCATCGCCAAGGACGGCGAGATTCTCATGGGCGGCGTCAAGAACACGGCCACCCACACCGAGGTTAAGAACGACTCGGAGAATGACTGGCCGGAGCCGAGCCACGCCAAGTACACCTGGCTGGGCACGGACAAGGACGGCAAGACCGTCGAGGCCTCATCCGAGGGACCCTTGGACGAGCGCGTCGACCGAGTCGATGTCATGGCCGAGGTGCCTGGCTTCGTCAAGACGATTGTTGCAGCGGCTGCTGGAACCAAGCCCTACATCTATCAGGTTCGTTAATTTCCGCATCACCAGACACGGTCCCTTCCCCCGCCCTTGCTGACTCGGCCGTATAGTACCACCCGAACCTTCCCTTGAAGCTCAAGATCGGCGACCAGGAGATCGTCGAGGAGGGCACCATCTTCACCGAAGCCACCTTTATCTCGTAGGCAAGACGGTCGTCTTCTTCTTTTCTTGAATCCGTCTTGGATCCCTGTTCTTTTTTTATACACAGATACAACTTTTGCATCGCATTGGGTAATAATACAATAATCAAAGGGTCGGCGTTGGAGACGGCTTGGTCACTCGTTTAGATACATTCATGATGCCATTGAGCTTCTTCTCTTGCTAATATGTAACCGGGCTGGCTCACGAGCCCAGACTTTAACCAAGGTAGACGGCGGGGAGTCTCGCCGTCCGTCTAATTGGACCTCTTTGTTGGCTCGGATCATGACCCGCAATCTCTCCCATTGTCGTCGGCTCCATGACAATGTCTCTTGTGAAGAAGGGCAGGGCAAAGAGATAATAGCCCATAATTAGAGAGGAGACAAAGTGGAGAGAGAGGGAGAAGCCAATAGTATGGGCGATTAATAGGTCCGCCGTAGTCAAGGGAGATGGATGCGAACCATTGACCATCCATTGGGGCCTCTACCTACCTAAACCCACTGACCATCAAATGTCTCACCCTCTCTTTGCTCTACTTGCGCTGTCTCGTCACAATCTTGGCCCCCATCTCTCTCTCCCTCTCTCTCCCACTCGCTCTTGTTTCTTCACTCCTTTTTTTGCTTTTGATTTATTGACGTGCATCCAACACACGCAGATGATCTGAGTCGCTTGAGCCCCCTGGCGGTACCTGACTAGAAGCACCGAACAAAGCTGAACTTGTGGGA
>JABFEX010001921.1:0-11548 GCA_013623515.1 Fusarium illudens
CAAGCCTGCGTCGGCGTCGGCAGAGGTGTAGACGAGACAGCCCGTAAAGGACGAGCCCCGCCCCAACCGCTTCGCCAACGGCTATGATGAGTCGATGGAGGAGACGGTCAAGCCCGTGAGGAATCGAGGAGGAAACCCCAGGGTCCAGAACATCTTCCAGGACATAAGACAACAGCAGCAGCAGCAGCAGCAGTCTGATCAGACTCCGTCTCGTTCGACACAGTCGAGCCATATCGCCGGCGCCGAGTCCTTCTCGATCCCTCTCAACTCTCGCGACCTGATGAGCATGAGCAACTTCAATGACGAGTTCCTGAAGATTGAGGCTTCGTTCGACAGGGACGAACCCAACGGCCTCCCCGTAGACCAACAATTCGGCCAGCGAACCACCCCCAACACTCCCCAAACAACACACTTTATGCCATTTGACAACTCGTCTCTTGACAGCAGGCCTGACCTGCGACCCTACCCCCTGAACGCTCACACCCTCGCCGCCCTCCCCATGCAGTCACCATCTCGCCGCGAATCTCCTCATCATCGCCGAACAGACTCGGTGGCAAGCCAAGCAAGCGCCGCCAGCATCGCCAGCATCAACATCGAGGAGACCAAGACGGAGACGGGAGTGAGCCAAGAAGAGATCACTCAGTACATCAGCGGCCCCGACGCCAAGAATGGCCGGTGGTACTGCCTGTTTGAAGGGTGCGGCAAGGACTTTGGCCGCAAGGAGAACATCAAGTCGCACGTCCAGACTCATCTCAACGACCGCCAATACCAGTGCCCGACCTGCAAGAAGTGCTTCGTTCGACAGCACGACCTCAAGCGGCACGCCAAGATCCACACGGGCATCAAGCCCTACCCCTGCGAGTGCGGCAACACGTTTGCCCGCCACGACGCCCTCACTCGACATCGTCAACGAGGCATGTGCATCGGTGCCTTTGATGGCATCGTGCGCAAGAGCGCCAAGCGAGGCAGGCCGCCAAAGAACCGCCGCCCCGATATGGAGACGCGGATCGAGAAGTCGACGAGGACTCGCAAGAAGAACATGTCTATCAGCAGCTCAACGTCGTCGTTCTCTGCGTACTCGGACAGCTCCGCCGTCGACTCGCCCGATAATGACCTGGATATGCTTGACGACGCCATGATGGATATCGGAATGCCCTCGCAGACCCAGACCCAGACCCTCGCTCACATGTCGTCTGCTTCCATGTCCTCGGCCCCCATGTCCTCTCTCCCCCCCACGAATCTCAACGACTTTGCGTCTTCTCCTTCGGCCGTCAGCGTACACTCCTACGTCTCCCCCGAGGCCTTGATGGAGAACACCAACACTCCCCCAAACACATACGTCTCCCCTGGCGAAATCATGGAGAGCACTCCAGCGAATGGCTCTCCCGCCAAGAGCAGCGCGAGCCGATCCAACACACCCCCAGCGCTCTCGCAATCGTCTTCACCGCCTCTGCAACCACAGAGCTTCTTTGATGTCGACAACAGCCTCAACACGGATGACCTGTCCACACTCTCGGGAACCAGTACCCTGATGACGTCGGCTGCCATGGCCGACACCCTCCCCCTAGTCATGAGCGAGCAAGACCACGATGCGCTCCTTCAGTTCTCCAACGACGACAACGACTGCGTGTCGCTATACCGCGACCCGGAGATGCTGATGATGAGCAAGCTTGAGGAAGACCTTGACAGCAACGACATGTTTATGAACAATGGGGATGACTTCTTTGGCACTTCATAACCCCCGTCTTGTCATGTGTCTTTTCTTCTTCTCCTTCTTCTCAAGCTATTTAGCACTGTACTTTTTCACTCGACGAGGCATTCCACGCCATGCTTTTACCTACACAAATGTGTTGATGACGCTCATGCACTGGTTATCGTATCTGGGGGATCCATCATGGGAATTCATCATGGGAGAACATAAAAACGGAGTTATCGGACAAGGCCTACGTGCCTCATATTGTATACTAGGGGGAATAATTTAAGCGGAAGAAGAGGAGGAGGAGGAGGAAGGTATAGAAATGGGAGGGAGGAGTTTAATTTGGTGTTTACAACGGACGGAATCATTGGGTTTCAAAGGGAAAATATGGTCTCGACACGGACGAGAATGGAGTTTATTGGTGAATGCTCTTGGTTAAATGGCATTTGAATGGAATCATTATTGACGACTATGATTTGGAAGAAGTGAAGCTTTGTAGCTCAAGAGACAGTATCAAGCTGTTGATTACCCTGTGGTGACTGGCATTTGTGAATGTAATCAAGTTTGGGGGTATTTGGATCATTATTAGTTATCAACACAAACTAATACCATTCATTCTTTAATTGAGACCGCATTATCCGTATTTGTTTGCCTGTTTGCACTGGCATTCAATGCGTGTTGCCGTTGATCAATCTTGGTAGTAACGTACCTGCCTACGGTACCTACACTTCCCGTCTCCACTACGAGGCTTCTCTCTCCAACAACAACCACAACACCAAACTCTCCCTTCGCCATCAATATCATCAGCTTCCCTTCTTCAACTGCCATGGTAGGAATCTAAAGAAGCACATCATGCTGAATCCTACCGTCGCCAACAAAACCGGCTTCTTCTACGCCGCTGGCAACACCCCGGCAACCAGCCTGACGAGATGCCTGCCCCAGGGCCAGGATGCCGCCGTCTTGTCCCTAGGCTGCGGTGACTTGCGCAACATCTTGTATACCGCGTACACTGAGAAAGGACTCCGTGAGTACCTATCTTGCCAAGATTCATCATGTGTTGGTCGTATTGACGGAGTCTAGCATCGAGAAAACTCGACTTTACCTGCTGTGATTACGATGACAAGATCGTCGGTGAGTTGGCTACCCTGTATCAGGACACATGGCAGCCGCTGACGGAATACAGCTCGCAATACTTTTCTTCTCTCTTTTCTCCTTGACGGGGATTGCAAACTGAGTAGCGAGAAGCTATGGGATGTGTATTATCATCTCTTTGTGGACAGCGAGACGGGTGCTGCTGTGCTGGAGCAAGCTACCAAATTGGTGTCAATGTCCAAGAGCCTCGAGGACTGGAACAAGGACATCTACGGCAGAACCATCAAGTTTTGCGATGCCGATACTCTCTCAGATGTTCGTCGCGTTTGGATCGTCATCAGAGATGCTGCGAAGAAGTGTCAGGCCGGCACCTACTGGAAGGAGTTTGAGGAGAACGTTCAACCCTCTCGAGACTGCCGCGAGAAGATGCTCGGCCGGGGAGGCATAAACGTCACCGCCATGCGCTCTGCTGCTCCCCTTTCTCTGCAGGCTGGGCCCGAGCTGTGGAAATTGTCCCAGAAGTACTGGAAGGACGGCACTGTGACGCCTAAGGGGTCTCACGAGAATACTCCGAACCCGCTGCTCGCCTCCCTCCTTTCCAAGGACCAGCTCTTGCACTACGGTACTGACCCTATCCTGGGCTTTCACCTCGCCACGGGCTATGCTCCCCTCACTGAGTCATCACCGTTGAAGCCTCAGGATCCTCTCGAGGGATTTGCTGCTACGGCTGCTGCTCGAACTCAGTTCAACGAGTGGATCGCCGCGTTCAAGTCTACCTTTAAGAAGAACGTCATCATCCGTTTCGCCATTGCGGATGCTCTGACCCTCTGCCATAGCTTTCAGACCGCAGCTGCAACTGGAAAGTCGGCCAACCTCTACCGACGAGTCTGGGACGCCCGTCCGATGATCTTGGATGTCAAGGAGTACGGCAAGGCTGGCTCGGGGCCGACGGCCTTTGATATGATCGACACCTCGAACCTGAGCGACCACATTGGCGCCTTGAACCTCCTCATCGCGGCGGGACCTTTGCTAAAGGATGAGCCGTGGGCGTCTATCTTCACCGAGCTGCTGATCAAGCGTCAAGGCACTGACCAAAAGGCCTTTGAGCAGCTCATCTGCGGACACGCGCCCACCATCTCGCTTCTCCTTGGCTTCAGCCCGGTCCAGTACTGGACTAATGCCAAGGCCGAATCGCACGTCGACGAGATATTCATGGGTCTCATGAACGAGGAGGCTCAGAAGGAGAGCCAAGTCCGAAGTCGGCTTGCCTGGAAGCGCGACAGCCAGTTCTCGGGCCAGGTCCGCCATGGGAAGCTGCACATTGATGCAAAGCAGCTCGCCCGGCTCCTATCGCCGTTGTATGACTACATGTTTGAGGCCGAGAACATCTCCAAGGCTCTGGAGGTGGCGACCGATAGGATCAGTACCTATACGCACTTCATCCGTACCAGCTTTGCTGCCTTTCTCAAGGTTGTCATGAGCCGAGTTGCTACGGACTGGCCGACCATGTGTTCAACGTTGGTCGACACCATCGCTCAGGATCACCGATTCCTGTTGGCCAGCAACGGCATGCAGGATCTGTGTCTTCAGCTTCATCTTCACGGGGTCAACACCGAGCCCTGGATTCTGCAGGAAAACAGAAAGCTTCCAGATAATGGAACATTCAACCTCTGGAAGTCTCTTCCTCCGGCGGTTGCCATCACTGTCGTGGTTCCGAGAAGCCAGGTCGCTCGGTTGTATAAGCGCGACAATGACAAGCTCAACCTCGCGTCGGCGCCACTTGTTGGATCCGTCAGGTCCAGTCACGATGCGTCAGAGGCATGGCACAACCTATTTGGAGACATCCATATTGTCTTTGGCAATATCAAGACGTCCCAGTTACCGAACGAGGACGACTTTCAGATCACAGTTGAACAGGACAAGGACGGTTGGGCGGGCGACTCCCCCTTGATCGCATCGTTCTACGTGCCCACGTCAACGCTGCAGAACGAGCCCAACACGGCCTTGGTTGGACTCTGTATTCCACCGACCGGTCAGAATTCTGTGATATTTGCACCGATCCTCGGCATGTCCATGACTGTCTTTGAGACGCAGCTGAATGACAGGCCCCGAGTCTTTGTGACAAAGCACCTGCCTGGACAATCTGCGTACCCCCTGGTGTGCAGTGCTCTCAAGCCTCTCGACAAGGAAGCGAACCAAGGCCAGAATGACAAGACGACAAAGCTCATGGTTGATGTTTCGCCTTCCGAGTCCAAGATCGCTACCGTCACTGGACACTTGGACATCACGTCGGCAAAGGGCAAGGCGCTCCTAAAGGAAAAGGTTCCTATTGAGCTGCGCCAGGAGAGCCCCTTCGTCATCGACATTGTCTTTGGGAAGAACAAGCTGGTGTGCCCTGTCAAGTTCCCAGTGCCCGTAACCAAGACGGGTATCAGGTCTCGCGTGGCTCGAACCACGGGCTACATCGAAGTGATTGCGCCGTTGGCTGAGCCTGCGGTATCTGGAGAACTCTTTAACCTTGTGTACCCTGCCGAGATCTCTTCCTCTGGCGTCCCGGCTACTCTCAACACGCCGCATTTCAACCTCGACAACCTCCCAATCATTGATCTGGAGAAGAAGGACAAGATCCGTTGGATGACCACGCTGACTTCTTTGCAATTCTCGACCCGGGAGAAGCAGATTCGCACTGTTAGGGACGACAGCGGAATCTCGGAAAACCCGATCGTCAACTTGAAGGAGTCCCTCTTCACAATGTTTATGCTTGCCTCGGGTCTCCAGGGAGGCCAGACAGGATTGTTTGCCATCAGCCACCCCGAACAAGGAGGCATCCACATGCTGGTCTTTGTGTCTGCCGTGAGGCTCGACGGCGATGCTGCCTCGGTCGTTCTCGATGCTGCCGTTATCCCCTTTACCATGGAGCTCGTCGAGTCTGGCAAGATGGAGGCCTTCCTCTTGATGCTTCGAACCCTCGAGTGCGCCTCAATCACCGTTAACGACGGTGAGCTGACCCTTTGGAAGAAGATTCTCCCGTCGTTTGTTGAGCGATGCCGTACTTGGTCCCACGGCCGCAAGTGCGAGTACAAGAGAAAGGGGGCGACCATCCCGCTGAGTCTGAAGGAGGGGGAGCAAGTTCTCTGCACCTGCGGAAATGGCCGTCTACCCAAGGACTTCATGTCTCTGCCTGAGTGGGAAAATGCGGCTCCCAATGCTGTCCGCGTCGCAATCAGCCCGACGTATGCGGTTCCGTTCGTCGAAGAGGTCATCGATGCCTCCGAAATGCCCGACGCCGAATCGGCGACCTCGCAGGTGGAACGGTGCAGAAACTGCGGAAAGCCCGAGGGCAACGGCGTGACGCTGAAGATGTGCATGCGCTGTCAGAGTGTCAAGTACTGTTCGGGAGAGTGCCAGAAGAAGGACTGGAAGAAGCATCGCGGGGAGTGTGATGAGTCCTAGGAGTTACGGTGGTTGTGACATGGTGTTGGGGTGAAGGGGCGCTTATGGCGAGATATGAGACGATGTGAAAAGTATGGAGTATGGTAGTGACATTATGTCGAGAGGATATGAAGCATTTGGAGAGAACTGTGAATAGTAGTGTATTGTCCACGAGTTGTTGGGACTTGATGTCTACTATAAGAAGAGCTCAAGGTGACGTTGGAAGACTGCAGTGAAATATTAGTGATTTCAAATACGCCAGATGGATGAAGGAAAGCAAGAGGGGCCCCAATGTTGAAAGGAGGTTCGATGCTATTGTTAGTTCTTGGCCTAGAGGTAGGTACTCTCGGTGAGTCCAGAAGTCAAAGGCTTCCCCTGATTGGCCCCTCACCGAGCCCGTACCCCTCGGTGCCCTCACCTTACACCGCCTTCACCTCTGGAGGGGCAGAAAAAATGTCCAGCCTAGCACGCACAGGCACAGGCAATAGCACAGCTGCTCCTCCAGCTTGTGGGATTACGAAATCGCAAACCTCCCACTACCTATCCCTCCAACATCCATCCCTCCCCCCTCATACTTCTCGACATAGTCTCCGCCGTGCATCCAGCGCCCCGATCTCAACTATGTCGGCTGCGCAGCTTCTCAACCCCAAGGCTGAGTCCCGAGTGCGTCGCCGTGCTACCCCCCGCAGACAAGTGGCCTCGCAGCCTGCTAACCCCGTTGTCGCAGAGGAGGGGCGAAGCTCTCAAGGTCAACATCAGTGCCGGTGAGGGTCTTCAGGATGTCCTCAAGTCCAACCTGGGCCCCCGGGGCACCATCAAGATGTGAGCGCTCAACCATGTTTTTTTCTCACACTCTGACTGACCATTTTGCAGGCTTGTCGACGGTGCTGGACAGGTACCGCTACCTATTCAAGTGCCCCTCAAAACGACCCCCTTTACTGACCGATAACTTCAGATCAAGCTGACCAAGGATGGCAACGTTCTTCTCCGAGAGATGCAAATACAAAACCCCACCGCCGTCATGATTGCCCGAGCAGCGACCGCCCAGGACGACATTTGCGGTGACGGAACTACCTCTGTCGTCATGTTGGTGGGCGAGCTCCTGAAGCAGGCAGACCGATACATCTCCGAGGGACTGCACCCTCGCATCATCACCGATGGCTTCGAGGTTGCCAAGATTGAGGCCTTGAAGGTGAGTTCCTGCGCTCGCACCCCCCCTCGAGACCCCTGGCTTAACGGTCGCAGTTCCTTGATTCCTTCAAGCTACCCAAGGAGGTTGACCGAGAACTCCTCATCAACGTCGCCCGGACATCGCTTGCCACCAAGCTCAACTCGACCCTGGCCGCCAACCTTACTCCCGATATCGTCGACGCCGTCCTCGCCATTTACCAGGAGCCCGCGAAGCCCGATCTGCACATGGTCGAGATCATGAAGATGCAGCACCGGACAGCCTCCGACACCCGGCTGATCCGTGGATTGGCCCTCGACCACGGTGCCCGACACCCCGATATGCCGAAGCGACTCGAGAACTGCTACATCCTGACCCTCAACGTCAGCCTGGAGTACGAGAAGACCGAGATCAACTCGGGATTCTTCTACTCGAGCGCTGAGCAGCGCGACAAGCTCGTCGAGAGCGAGCGCCGATTCGTCGACGCCAAGCTGAAGAAGATTGTCGAGCTGAAGCAGGAGCTGTGCGGTACCGACGGCACAAAGAACTTTGTCGTTATCAACCAGAAGGGCATTGACCCCCTGTCTCTCGATGTCCTGGCCAAGAACAACATTCTTGCTCTTCGACGAGCCAAGCGAAGGAACATGGAGCGACTCCAGCTTGTCTGTGGCGGTATTGCTCAGAACAGCGTCGAGGACCTGTCTGAGGATGTTCTGGGCTGGGCTGGCCTTGTCTACGAGCAGACTCTCGGAGAGGAGAAGTACACCTTTGTCGAGGAGGTCAAGGACCCCAAGTCGGTGACTCTGATGATCAAGGGCCCCAACCAGCACACCATCGCCCAGGTGACGGATGCCGTGAGAGATGGTCTGCGAAGTGTTTACAACATGATTGTCGACAAGTCGGTCGTGCCCGGAGCTGGTGCCTTCCAGGTTGCCTGCGCCGCCCACCTGAAGAGTGATGCCTTTGCCAAGTCAGTCAAGGGCAAGGCCAAGTGGGGAGTTGAGGCTTTCGCCGATGCTCTTCTCATTATCCCCAAGACCCTGGCTGCCAACGCCGGTCTTGACATTCAGGATGCTCGTAAGTGGCTGTCTTTCATAGAGATATGAAGAGTTACTAACTTTATATACAGTTGCGGATCTGCAGGATGAGTACGCCGAAGGCAACGTCGTTGGTCTTGACCTCGAGACTGGAGAGCCCATGGATCCCGAGCTGAACGGCGTCTTTGACTCTTACCGAGTTCTTCGAAACTGCATCGCCTCTAGCTCGAGTATCGCATCCAACTTGCTTCTGTGCGACGAGTTGTTGAAGGCTCGACAGATGGGTAGAGCAGGCGGACCTGGGCCTGGCATGGATGGACCCAATGATCACATGTAGGAGATACCACGTTAAAAAGAGGCTAGACAAAAGGCTCTGGGGCGTAATTGAAACGATTACGACTTGCTTCCTTTGATATTTCATCTGTTGTGATACAATTTCTTTTCTATAAGAGTGTATTTGATAGTACCTAGGGGTTGTTGCCTGTGAGGTACGGTACACCACGCTAAGCCCCGCATTCAACGTCAACTCCAAAGAAAAAAAAATCTTGACCCCGCCATCGCAGCCACAGCAACAGCCCAATATCACAACACAATCATGGCTTCATACGATTCCGATTCCTCGGACGGCGAGTTCGAGGAGACGAATGTCCTTTTGGGGTACGCCTCAAAGGATGCTGATGAAGACACCATCAGTCGACTCGGCGGTCGTCCTGTACGTACTTGAGCGTTGTGTAATAGATATGATAGCATCGCCAGACTAACTCGTAGCTAGGACTGGCTAGACCCCGAGAGCGCACCCAGCGCAGCCTATGCGCGGTGCAAAGTCTGCAAGGACCTCATGGCCCTGATCCTCCAGCTCAACGGCGAACTTCCCGAGCGATTCCCCGAGCACGAGCGACGCATTTACGTCTTTGCCTGTCGTCGAGAGACCTGTCGGCGCAAGGAGGGCAGCATTCGCGCTCTGCGTGGTGTGAGAGTTTGGAAGGAAGAGGCGCCTAAGCAGGAGCTCGAGGAGGAGGAGAAGAAGAAGGAAGAGGAGAAGGAGCCAGAGAACAAAGGTCCCGGCTTGGGGGAGACACTGTTTGGTGCTACAGGCTTGGGAAGTGCTTCTGGCGCAAACCCCTTCTCCAGCGGCGCCGGCGCGAATCCCTTCGGCAGCTCGAGCAGCAACCCCTTCAGCTCCGGAGCACCTGCGAACCCCTTCTCCTCACAGCCCGCAAAGCCTGCATCTCCAGAACCAGCAGCAACAACCACACTCACAAAGACCTTTGCCGAATCCCTCAACATCAAAGATACACCGGCGACACCTCCGCCCGCCGCCGAACCCTGGCCCGCGCTGGACGCTCAGGCAAAGCCCTATCCCACGCTCTACCTCGCCGACGCAGACTTTGAGACGCTCGACCCCAAGCCCAACAAGGTCCCGGCCAACGCGCGCCTCGAGGACGCCGACGCCGCCGAGCCCTCTATACTGGACCGCGAGGCCTTCGAGTCCGCCATGGACGCCACCTTCCAGAAGTTTGCGGACCGTCTGGCGCAGAACCCGGATCAGGTCATCCGGTACGAGTATGCGGGCACGCCGCTGCTGTACTCCAAGAAGGGCGCTGTGGGTGAGGTTCTGACCAAGGGGGCTATTCCTCGGTGCAGCAACTGCACCGCGAGAAGAGTGTTTGAGGTGCAGCTGACGCCGAATGCCATCGCCGAGCTGGAGGCGGACGATCTGAGCCTAGAGGGTATGGAATGGGGGACTATCGTTGTGGGTGTGTGCGAGAAGGACTGCTCGCCGCGTGGCACGCCGGTGGGAGAGCCTGGATATGTAGAAGAGTGGGCTGGCGTACAGTGGGAGGAGTTGTCCAAGGGCAAGTAAAAGTTTGGATTTGCCAGTGAACATGGGAGGAGATCAAAAAGCACAATAGACTACGGTGGCCACTTGTTTTTATATGTGAACCCCAGCAAAGGTATTCCAACAGATCGCAAAGTTCTATGGATGCTCTAGATCCTTGGATGCTTAGCAATAACATGTCCGATTAAACGCCTAGATTTTGTAACCCCCTCCATGCTGCCATGCTAGCCTAGCCATTCCTGCCCTTCCTGCCATCCCGCGTCATGAAGTCGTCCGTCATGCCAGGTCCGTCGACGAGGAGGTGCGCAGGAGCCTGTCCGCCCGCTGCAACCGAACCCTAAACGGTGTCTTCCCATGACCGCCGGAGCACCCTGGAGAATTGCTCCACGGACACGTCCTCGCGGATCTCGGCCTTCTTGGCCTCGTTGTCGGGGTTCGAGGGCACCTTGACGATGCCGTCGGCCTCAACAGACCAGCCGGCCACTTCGGTGACAAACTTCTTGGTGGCTTCCTCGTTGTCGAGACCCAGCCACGACTCGAGGTGGCTGAGGTCGAGCTCGCGGAAGGCTTGTGAGACGAGGAGGGCGATGCGGTGGCGGATGAGGTCCTCAAAGTCGGGGATGTCGGCGATCAGGTCGGCAACCATGTCATCGTCGAGGTCGGCCCAGAACCGGGCGTACTGGGCACCCTCGAGCTCACCGTTGAGGGAGCGGAGCTTGGTGATGGCCTCGCCGAGGTCGCCGTTGGCGAGCGATGAGGGGTTGATGAGGTGGAGGGCGAGGGAGAACTGAGACGAGGGGAACTGGGCTATGGTCTTGACTAGGATGTTGGTGATGACCTCATCCTTGATGCGGTCGGGGTTGAGCTGGTAGCTGAGAAGAGGTCAGCCTCAATTCAACAGGGGGACAGTGACAGCTGGGGATGAGGTGTTGGGGGGTCTCAGCGAGTACTAGTAGTTGACTTCAGTTGTGGCCAAGTTGATTAAACCCGCCACACTCGTCAGGTAATAGGAAACGTTGACAAAACAGTCATCAGATAACCCAGGGCAAGGCATATCAAAGGCCGGCACTCACAGCTTCAACAGCGTCCGGTTGGCATTGCAATCAGTGAACTTTCCCTCGCATTGGTCCTGCAGATACGTCTCGAGAGAGCCGACAGCCTCGGGGTTGTAGCGCTCGAGGCCGTTGATGATGTCGGCGATCTCGCTGGGCCTCTCAGGCGGGTCTTCTCCGTTCATGATGGGCGGTTTGGGTGAGGGAGGGGGGGGTCGTTAAGAGGGGGAT
>JABFEX010001928.1:0-25437 GCA_013623515.1 Fusarium illudens
ATATCTTTAAATATAGTAGATAAGCTAAGTAGTGCGGCGGAGGGTATAGCTAAACCCTCGGCGAGTCCCCAGGGCGTTCCGCCAGCTACCCAGGCCGGGTTGACCGAAGCGTCGCATAACTCGGGGATTCTTCCTCCGCAGCATTGGCAGCAGGCAGCTATAGTAAGAGCAAACCATGGTTCACTGCTACATCATATCTAAGACCCTGCTAGGACACGACTGACACTGAAGACGCCGACTCTGCGCTGGGAGACAACAGCAGTTCGACAACATCCATCACTTCAAGTATTCTCAAGTACAGGACTATCCAGGGAAGGACATTCCACAGTGAACAGGGAGATGCACATTATTAGTTTGTCAGTAGATCAAGATGGTACCGCATCCACTAACCTGCTTTCAAGGGGTGCCAACGATGACCGGCAGAATGAAGCCATGGATATCAAGTGAGGCTTGCTCAGGGCATACGCTGAAACCATTGCACCGTCTGACACTTCCTTAGCCACCATTGTCAAAGTCTCCGGCTCGATGGAAAGCTGTTTATTGCTCCCTTGAGCAATGACATCAAGGTGAGTTCCTCCTTGATAATACTCTTGCGCAGAGTGCTCACTATTCGTCTAGAAAGCTGTCGACATTGGAACCGGAACAGGTATGGACAAATCAGCATCAACTACTACACTCCGTACACTGGTTCCACCAGACTGACCGGAGCTTCTCCCATAGGCATGTGGGCGATGTAGGGCAGCCTCTCCGACTCGAAGATACCAGCTAATCTCTGCTCCTCAGTGATTTTTGCTGATGAGTTCCCTGGTTGCGAAGTCATCGGAACCGACATTTCGCCTATCCAACCAAGTTGGACCCCTCCGAATCTTCAATTGTAAGCTTTGGTCCATCATGACTGTCGTACTGCGTAAGTAATATAGGTGCGCAACGAACACTGACATCTTTGTGCAGCCAAATCGATGACTGTACCAGAGAATGGGTTTTCCTTGAAGGGTCTCTCGACTACGTTCATATCCGCTTCTTGACCGGATGTATTGCTGACTGGGAAGCTCTCATCAAGGAGGCTTATCGATGCCTCAAGCCCGGCGGCTACCTCGAAAGTATGGAGCCGTCGGCCTATATGCAGAGCGACGACAATACTATCGAGCCGGATAGTGCCATGGGCCAGTGGGGCAAGATTTTTGTCGAGGGGGGTAGCAAGATGGGCAGGCCCTTTACAGTCATGGAAGATGAACTCCAGAACAGGGCCATGGAGAAAGCCGGCTTTGTTGATATTCAGGAGAACAAGTTCAAGGTTAGTGATACCTCGCAAGTCTCAAGATTCTTGGAACCATTCACAACGTTACTGACCAATCCTTGCTTTCTGTAGTCTCCTATAGGCAGCTGGCCCAAGGATGAAAAGCTCCGAGAGATTGGCCAGTATGCGCAACTGTCCATGGAGCAAGACCTTGAGGGACTGATTCTATTCATGACAAACGTGATTGATGGCTGGATCCGGGAGGAAATCCAGGTCTATGTGGCCCATCTGCGTCGAGAGATTCGTTCGGGAAAGAAGCATGGTTGGTATTGGCAGAAGGATGTGTGGGCTCGAAAGCCGGATTCAGCTTAGATTTCGGCTGATGAGGCTAAATGCTACGAAAGGATCCTGCCAGAGGCCTGGTCTGGCACGCTCCTTTTGGTGGTTTTATGTCTTAGATAGCCAGGTAACAAACAGACACATAATAGATGCATGCTGTCAAGCTGGGAGAACTATGCTGAACTTGAAAGCTCTCGCACCATGGGGCCTTAATCGTCCAGGGCCAGGATCCCTGCTTTTGACTCAATCTCGATTCTTCCTTTATAAAATTGCTCGAAGCTCATAGCCTCCTAGTAGTCTTGTCATTAGCAGCCGCTGCAGGAACTGCTCGATATCATCTTGCAGAGTGTCTGGCACTCCTGACTCCTGAGGCACGACCAGGATCCTGTTGATCAATCACCAACTACCCAAATTCACAGAGCATTCTCCTTTTCCAGGGCCTGCACTACTCACCCATCGGGTGCTCCGCTGTGGTTGGCGTATCAAGGCCATCGTAACATGCATCACGACGTCATGAAGGCCTGGGTGCATCGCTTGATCGGATGTCGGCTATCCCAGACAGCCCGTGTCTCACATCAAGCTCTCCCACGCCTTGCTTCGGTTTCGGGCTGGCCTTGTTCGAGGCATGGAACTATGCATGGCCTCATCACTCTTTGTCCATCGTACAGCCTGCATACCGGCGGCGTACGACGACGAAGCAAGGATAACTCGTGTTCCCAGCGGTACATCCCCTCGGCTAACTGCATCACTCATGTCGGCTCTAATCAGCATTACAGGTTGGAGAGGAGTGCGAGCATGAGATGGAGGGCCAAAGGGTTCAAAGTTCCTGATTATCTTGGATATGCCGAGAAAAGTCAATGACTCTGACGCATCCTCAAGAGCGATATCAAATCATAAATGCCCCTCGCCGTGCAATTCCATCCTCACAGCCCTACGAATGTCTGGGGAAAAAGGACCGGATACGAGTTTTAGCCTTTATATAAGCATTAATAAAGCTAGTTGCATCTCAGGGCAGGTTTTTGCACATGTCTCTCGTTTCTCTGCAGCTGGGCTTGCTACCCCTCCTGTGGTGAAGTCATCGTGATGCTGATTCTTGACTCTGCTGTGAAACCATTCAGAGGCTCGAGGTGCACGGCATCCCCCGGTCGTATTCTTCCATCATATGTGCTTGGAGAGACAGTTTCAGGATAAACACGATGTCAAGTCAGTCAAGAAACTGCTCCAAAGATGCATCCTCTCAAGCGTCACGACGGCAGCACCGACGGCCCGGATCACAACTCATAGGGCTGGCCATGGTCTGACGAGCACATGTTTAAATACGAGCCCGGCCTGAAACGCCCTGGCGTTAAACTTCAAGCCAACTTCTTCGGGTCCCGAAGGTTTATTGCAAGTCACTGTACGTAAGCATGTAGGACCATGTTCATATTTAAGTCGGTTCGGTTCGGACCCCAGAGTAGTATCTGTATCCACGATTAAACAACCTCTGTCGATCGTTATTTTACTCCGTATCAAATCATTCACTCGAAATGAAGTCCGTCTTCATCGCCGCCGCCCTCGCTTCGGCTGGTGCTCTGGCGCAGAGCCCTCTGCCCTCGTGCGCTGTAACTCTCCCCTGCCCCCGAAACTGAGCGTGAACTTACAGCCTGCAGCAATCTTGCGCCTTGGACATCCTCGCCTCCAGCGGCTGCGGTTCCACTGACGTTGCCTGCGTCTGCAAGTCGAAGGTCTTTGTCGAAGGCTACACCAGCTGCGTGACCAAGGCTTGCAACGCCGAAGATGCTACCGGTATGCCTCCCTCCTTTATATCAAGGTGGACTCGCTGACTTTGAACTATCATAGTTGCCGAGGATTACGGCGTTAAGCTCTGCGGCTCTGCTGGCGTCACCTTTAGCGGCGGCCCTGAGACCGAGGCTCCTCCAGCTTCGACCGAAGCGCCCTCGGCTCCGACGGGTCCTCCCCCGGCCCCGACTGAAGCCCCGTCTGCTCCGTCTGCTCCGCCTTATCCCCCGAAGCCCTCTGAGGAAGTTCCACCTGTTGTATGTCAACCTTCCTCCCAACTGAACCCAATAGCTGACTTGAGTTTGTCTATAGGTTCCTCCAGAGTCCGAACCCGAGGGAGTGCCTACCGCCCCTGCCACTCCGGCCACGCCTACGGCCGTCGTTCCAACTGCTGGTGCCGGAATTGTCCAACTCTCGAATGCGGTCATCATCTCGGTCGGACTTTCGATGATGCTGGTTCTGCTGAACTAATAATAATTAACTTGGTCGGGAGGGCAGAATGCTTACTCTACTGGTTGGGCCATAATCATATTGCAAGTCTCCTTTTTCCTGTACGGTATTATTTACGGTATTAAGCAGACGTCTTGTTGTTCAACAGCTAGTAGGAAGCCCGCAGGTTTTGAATCCAGTATGTCCAAGGCCAAAAACTCTAACTCGTTATAATACAGAATGTGATCATCGTACCATGATATTTGACTATGTCGTCACAATTCGCAAATTAATCCAAGTCATAATTATAAATGCGTGCATCCTGTAATTGTCCAACTATTGTGTCCAGAAACCGCTCCATTTGCTTGATAGGGTCTACCCAGGCGAGACCAAACTGGCAATCATTTCTGATAGAACAAATAGCTAATAACTCTTCAAGCTTGTCATCGAAACCATGCATTTAGAGGCCCAAGTCAGAAATAGTTTTGCTTTCTGTGAATCGTGGATGCTCGGTTGCCTCGAAGCGTACCAAACCTCGAACAGTTATATGGCGATGGGCAGTGGATATCAAGATAGAGACTACCGGAAATATGCATGCAGAAGGCCACAAATATTCTCATGCCTGTCACGGATATGCCGACAGGCTTCCACGCTCTTGTCAGCCGAGACGCAGTACTTTTCCATGTGGCAGCCTAGGGCGCCTGGCTGCCGAAGGTACGTATGCCTGAACCTTAACCTTCCAGAGCTTAAACTACTCTATGATTTCCCATTGGACAAACCCTGTACGTCCCTGGAGCGAATTGACTTGGCTGCAGTCTCATGTGGACGTGGACCTCTCGGTTATGTCGTTGCCTCTGGCAGGGTTAATGCCTATGGATGTTGAGAATTGATGTATAGATGCCATATCGCGGGCTCTCTCAATATTGTATATAGTAGAGCTCATTACCGTTATACGGCCAAGAGGTAGGCTACGTTCTTTCTAGGTTGCGTTTTTCATGCCGAGATCACAATACACTTTGGCCTCCTGCCTGCCATTCGATTTCAGGCAATGAATCCAGGTATCCAAATAGCTCAAAGAGTACAGAGCCATTTCTCAGGCGCACTCTTAGTTCTTGATACTCCTTGATATAACCTCAAAGATGCTGCCAGAGTCATGGTTCGCACCAACCGAGTTGACAATTTTGTTTTGCTTGTATGAAGTGCGTAGGAAGGTTTCGGTCGAGGAGGAAATACTGTCAACAGAGCCGGTGATCCACCTCGAGATGTTTCCGCCTGCACTGAGGGTTATTACAAGGAAAATGTTGGGAATATCAACATTTATAGGCCACCCAGCAAGAAAGCCGACGGCCAAGAAAGGTTCAACTTTGGGTGGTTGGTGAAGGGGAGATGGCTTGATAGTCACCTCTGCCATCGCGCTCAAGTAATGATACTTGATCTGCGATACCGTAAGCACTTGGATCGACTCTAAGGCTGCTGACGACGGCGACGATACCTTCCTATGTCCAAGACGTGTAGAGTGAAGGCTGCTACATAGAGATTTATCCACCAATGACCGAGGTCCATGGGAGCTGTAAAAGTCGCGGCACCCTACTTGCCATACTGCATGCTCTGACTTTGAGGTCCATGTCGATACCGAAATGTATTCCAGTTCGCTCTAACCAGGTGTCCTTAAGTAGGCTCTTCGAAACCGAAACGTTTGACAACCCCATCCCTAACAGATAACGGAGACAAGCAACTTCTCTACCTACCTGCAGCGTTGCAAGGGTAGTGGCTCTACTTGGGCCGCTCCCAAGAACGCCGACCGGGCCACACTGGGCCAATCAAGGGACTGACTTTCCGAGCAAACCAGTAGACACAAAAGAGGGTGCACCAGGTCGGACAGGATCAACATCAGAAAAAGAAGCGCGGCAAGCGCCAGAAGACGGCATTGATCCCCAGGCATCCTTTACAAAGTCCTCGTAGATGTCTCATCCAGTGTGGAGCCTTTGTGTAACCTTGCCTGCATCCCTCTCCCTACCACAGCAGGGTTTTGCCAGTCGTCATGCTGTAGCCTGCTTCCGCGCACTGACAAAAGTCTGGTCTTGTCAGCTGAAAAGCATGCCAGAAGCGAGTCATGTTCACGGGTCAAAGTGACGAGTACTTTCACGCAGCAGAGCGACCCGAGGATTTGTCTCACCGATGGCAGATACGGGATATACGTATGCAGTCGGATCCCCCCCCGACAGTGGGCTTCAGGCTCGTATTCCGCGAGCTTGAGGGGGAGCTGATTTCGGAGACCGAGACAGGCCGGCCGGCTGCGAGGTAATAGAGTGCGAGGGGAGTGCAAACATCCGTCGTGGGGGGGAACACAGACGGACCACGGCATTGAAGAATAAATTAGCTGCAAATGAGCCTTTAAGCGACATCTTCGCGCATGGCACTTGTGTAATTGGCTTTCAAGATCAGCGCAAGCAACCGACGCTGAAGGGCCAGATGATTGAAGCCCTACCTAGCCAGGGCCCCCCTAAATGCCAGGGCACTCTCACCAAACGGGCGGGGACCTCGGCCTTTGCGGTGGTCACTCTGAGGCCCTACTTTCTTCTGCTACTTAGCTTACTCAAGGATGTCTGAACTCAGCCCAACATCCATGGCTAAGATCATTTGACATCCGAGACATGTTGTGCTCGACCGCCAACTTACCCACTCACCCCGCTATTTCCAGTGTTTACAGGAGCACTGAGTCCCAGAAAGACGAGGAATATCACCAGCATGTGCTGGAATTGTTATCTGGGGCATCTATGCGCGCTCAAACGCAGCGCTTCCAACCTCCATTTCTCCGACAGTCATGTATCGCGGGTCAGTAGAAAGTGACCACCATACAGAAGCCTCTGATCATCCTCCTCATCAACCAAGGCTCAATACTCCGGGTATGGCCAATACGACATGAGAGACTTGGGCTGCTTCTGTGTCGTCTGCTTGTATCTCCTCTCCCACGTTTCAGAGTCCGTCAGCAGTGAGTAGTGAAGCCAGTCAAACACCTTGGGCAACGGCACCTGGATTTCCCCGGCAAACTCCTCCAGATCCGCCACGGTGATTGGGGTCTTGGGTGATTCGTAGCTGACCTCCTCAGTGCCGAGGGGGGCCTCTGCGTCGTAGTCGGGGTTGATGGCGCGAACAGTCAGCCTCTCTGTCTCGGCGAGGAGCTTGTCTTGAGCCAGAAAACAATCCCGTCGTATCCCGTCTTGTAGATCTGCTCGCATGCTCTTGAACCTATCCCGAAGGGCATCTGCGGACGCCCCTTCCAAGGCAGGATCGGATACAAAGACAGTCTCATGTGTCAGCCAAAGTTCCACCTTTGGCGGCCGACCACCCCAGCCATGCATCACCTGTTTGCACACGCTGCCATAGCGCTCCTGGAACTTTTCCCAGGCCTCGTCGCTGCGTGGATCACTGTATTCGGTGCGCATGACAACAAAGCCCCATCGTGGCAGATCCCTGTCCACCATGTCTTGCACCCACTCAGCCCGTTGGCCTTGGCTGGCAACCTTGAGAAGGTTGCTCTTTCGACGAGCCTCGTCGGCCCTTACTCTAGTGTACTGCTTTCGTTTTTCCGTGGCTCGTAAGAATGCCGGTCCCTTCAGAACCTCACGGGCCTTGAGAACAAGACCACGGTCCTCTGCTGGCAGTTTCATCATCCTCTCAAGGTCAGTCGCCTTGTTGGCTGTTGCTTTCCAGTCATAATCGCAGCCACGGATGATCATGTCGCACTCCAACATGCTCAAGTCGCCGCCTTGGGCCAGGGCCTTTTCGTAGAGATCTTCCTTTGAACAGCCCAGGCGTTCGTGGCAGAGACGTTCTTCGTCCTCGGGTGGTATTCTGCCGAAGACCCGGTTTCTCTCAGTTGGCGTCAGAGAGTCGGGGTCATCCCTGGCCCGCTGATAGAGCTGTCTCATCTCATCGTCAATGATGAACGGGATGACACGGCCATGGAGGTGAGTGTTCAAGGTATCACGGGTCACACCGAGCTCTTGAAGCGTCCGCTTGAAGCCATCCAGATGGACGAACTCCTGCCCAGACATGACGAGCTGGATGAATCGATGACTGACGACCCTGGCAGAGGAAGAGATCAAAGAAGGTAATGATTGTTATCCAGAAGAAACGATTGCGAGAATATCGCGGGGTTGTTCTTCTTTTGTAGGCCACAACAGCGCACGTATGGGTGAGACATTGTGGCCTAAGGCACACACCGCCCCACCTTGTGCAACGTCTGACTCTAGCGTACCCGTTTTGAGAAAAATAGCCGAGCCGCAGGGAAGCTAGGCCTTTTCAGGAGATTGTCTAACCCCATGGGGAAGCACTTAATTAAAAGCTTAAATCCGGAGTCCATGGGCTTGGTCGAGAAAGCGATGGTGAGAAGCTTGCTATTGTCTCGTCAGTGCTGTTTCTTGACAATGATAAGGCTCATTGAATGAACACTCATAGAGAATCTGCATGGTGTTTAGATACCTAGGCTAGAGGCAGGGAAGACGGCGTTCACAAAGGTACACCGGTTACTATGCTTAGAGATCGTTGAACTTTAACCATCTGGTCCATGCCAATAAGAACGTGTCTATATGAGTACCTAGAATGGCTAATTCGAGGTTCCAAACTTCAATAATTCTATAATTCACTCAAAAGCACAGACACACCAGCGAAAGGAGTGTCTGTTCTCAAGTGATGACCACTCACTTAGTTGTGTATAACCTCACCCTATAGAAGTGCACCGCCGAGAATCTCTTGACAGCAAAGCGCATGAAATGCCTACCTTTATCTTCATGCAAGCGGACAACACCCAAGCTAGAGCCCCGAATATATTTTACCAGGATTTTCAACTATCTTTTTGTTGTGTAGAATTATTGTCTCAGATGGCTGGGCGCTACAGCGTCAACTTGGACAACGCCAGCACCACACGAGCCTTGTCATGAGGGTTGCGGTCTTGAAGCTTCAAATCGCCACTCTTCTAAACCATTAAACCCTTTTGCTTCTTTCTTCTACCTCTGCAGCTGCTTACCATGTCACCGTGGCCTTTGTCTTCCGTTGCTTTGCCCTCCGCCTGTTCAAGCCGTCACGCCGAAAACCATCTCCATCGGATCAAGTATTGGTTCAGTTGCCCCTGGCAATAAACCAGGGTAGGTGTTGTATTAAAACTGAATTATCTTTCATCTATGATTTTCTACCTCTCCCGTCCATACGTGAAGGGCTGTGTAGGCGCGTTGTCGAGAATCTCCTCAATCTCCTGGTAAATCTCAGGCGTGATCTTCTCGGACAGCTTCACCGACTTGACGTTGTCCTCAATCTGCTCAACCTTGGTGGCTCCCAGAATCACGGTGCTCACGTTCGGGTTCTTGAGGCACCAGGCCAGAGCAAGCTGCGACGTGTTTCCTCCCAACCGCTCGGCAATAGCCGTGAGCTTTCGGACCTTTTCAATCTTGGCCTTTCCTTCCTCGGTCTGCAGGGCCTCGATGGTCTTGCCAAAGAACTCCTTGTTGGTGGCGAAGCGGGAGCCCTCGGGGATGCCGTCGTTGTACTTTCCGGTCAAGAGACCGGATGCCAGAGGAGACCAGATGGTGGTGCCGTAGCTGAACTGCTTGTAGAGGGGAGCGTACTCGACCTCGAAGCGCTCGCGGTGGAAGGCATTGTACTGGGGCTGCTCGACAACAGGAGCGATGAGGTTGTATCGCTCAGCGATCTGTGTCGCCTCGGCGATTTGCGTGGCGCTCCATTCAGATGTGCCCCAGTAGTAGGCAAGGTTGAGGTTTCGGATCACCTGAGTGAATCCCTCGACAATCTCCTTCAGAGG
This sequence comes from Fusarium illudens, assembly GCA_013623515.1. NCBI lineage: Eukaryota > Fungi > Ascomycota > Sordariomycetes > Hypocreales > Nectriaceae > Fusarium > Fusarium illudens. Next base: position 9,603 of record JABFEX010001928.1, read on the forward strand.
GGTGGCGTAGTCAGGTCGGTGGGCGAAGACAATGTCGACATATGGCTGTTGGAGACGCTCCAGCGAACTCTTGAGACCCTCAACGATGTGCTTGCGGCTCAGACCTCGGGTGTTGGGCTCCTTGCGGCCAGTCCCAAAGAAGACCTTTGTCGTGAGGACGTACTCGTCTCTGGGCCAGTCAAGCTCCTTCAAGGCCTCTCCCATCTCAACCTCGCATGCGCCGTTGGAGTAGGTCTCGGCGGTGTCGAAGGTGTTGATGCCATGGTCCCAGGCGGTTTGCAGACAGCCCTTGACGATGCTGCCCTTCTGAGTGCCTCCGTAGGTCAACCATCCTCCCAAGGAGAGAACGCTCACCTTGAGCCCGGTTGGGCCCAGGTGGCGGAACTGCATGTCCTTGGGGTCGTACGAGGACTTGACAACCGACATTTTGAAGAATTACGTATGATGATTTCCTTTTATCTAGTAAATAGGAAGCGAGGAGAAACAACGGCTGGGGCAGTTTATATACGAGTCTGGCAGACCGCTTTGATCAGAGGTGGATATTTCCTCAAGTGAGGGGTATGCGTGATATTCGACTGACCATGATAGACTTCCAAGTCTGCCCAATCGGCTCTAAGAAGTCGTGTTAAGTCCGTGCAAGAAGGGGTGATTATTGGAGGATTGCATTATTAATGTAGCCTGTGGGTCGATGTGGATAAACGACTCCGGGGCACCGAGGTGGAATAGTCTAGAAAGGCGGTGCCTAGCTTGGCCGTATTCGGATCCTTGCTCCGGCAAATGTCTGGACCAGGACGGCAAGATGAGGCGTAGAATGAATGAGGGATATATGACAGCTGTGAAGCTAGTCATGACAGCATTAGCGGGATAATCAACCAGTCTCTTGGGGGTTGAAATGACTCGGGCAAGTTCAGTTGTGACTGGTATGATATATGTGTTTCGTGACGGCAAAGGTCAGTTGTGACTTGAATAAAGACATCAACCACTCTGAAAGAACTACCTGGCAATGACCTTTCCTTGCGGCCATCTATTACAGCGTGTTGATATATCTAAACTACCGAAAAGCCCCTTGCAGGCTGCTCTACCACTCGATGGAAATGCCTTTCGTCTATGCGTCAAGTCTAATATTACTATAGGGATATCATTTAAACCCGTGCAAAGGAACAGAAAGACGCAACAAAAGAAACTCAAGAGAATGCTCCATCCTCCTCCGAGGCCTCATCGGCCCCATTGCCTATTACTGTATTGGTCCTCCTCGGGAGACTGCGACGTAAAACACCCCAAGGTGGCGCAGCTCCCATCACTTGGATCCTTCTTACCCATCCACATGGCTCTTCTCTTGTCCCTCTTTTCCTTCCTGACTCTTGTTCCTTGCTCTACTTGTCCCGGGCCAAAGCCATTGCTGCCCCTATGGTGGACAGAAACATCACCTCCACTCCCCGCCATGTAGCTATTAATGCTGCTTGCGTCCTTGGCTTGCGTGTCTGTTTCGATCACCCTCTGGCTGGCAGCCTTCGATACAGGTCGATATCTGCTAGGAAGACCAACGGTACTTCGTTCTGACGGCGCGATCGAGGGAGTGTACATGGCTCCAGCTCGATATCGGCTCGGAAGACCAGCATGACTTCGTTCTGACGGCGCAATCGAGGGAGTGTACATGGTTCCAGGTCGATGAGCAGACATGTTGACCCTGAACTGCTGCGCCGCTTGAAACCCGGCGTAATCCATTCCTGCAGGGCCCATGGGTCCCATACCAGCATTTGCGTAACCTGGTAAGCTCGAAAACGACTCGACTGGAGCTGGTGGATGTGAAGCAAAGCCGTTGACTGGCGGCATCGGATTATAGCCTTGCCAAGGCTGCTGTGGCATCGGGGCAAAGTTTGGGTTCCCCTGTTGATTCATACAGTTCATCATCTGCATGAGCCATAGCTGTGAATTCAAGTTTTGTGCCGTCTGTTGCATAAATTGAGACTGCACATCGGATCGTATGCTCGGTGTTGGTTGAGCATGGGACATCCGCAGTGGCGCCTGTTGCATACCAGGTGCTCCATACATGGAAGACACCTGACCGTACTGGTACGCTGGAGCTCCACCTGCCCAGTGCAAGGGGGCCTGCTGTGTGTTCATCTTTGGAGCGCGAGTTGGAGCCCGATGACGCATGGCTCGAGTTCGCTGCTCGATGGCGATGACGCTGACCAGACCGCCGGGGTAGAGAGACTGCTGCGCTTGGGGAGGATACACGGCTCCAGAAGGGACGTTTCTGCCGTTGGAGCCGAAGGGATCGTGAGGGAGTCCACGCGCGAATACTGGTAATGGGGAATTAGGATTCTGCTGCTGAGATGCCTTGCTCTGTCCGGTGCTCGGTCTTCTGGATGGTTGCTGAGATGCGATACTCCGTGCCGTGCTGGGTCTTCGAGGAGGTTGTTGTTGCGACGCAATGCTTCGGGCTGTGCTTGGTCTCCGCATGGGCTGTTGAATAGTGCTTCGCATGTTTTGGTTGGACTTGACATTCCCCAAGCGAGTGGGAGGGCGGCTGCTCTCACTGGGACGTCCGCGGACTTGAAGAAGGGCGAGAGGAACGTCGTCGTCCTGGGATGGTGGTGTTGACGGCGCTGACTTGGTTGGAAGTAGATTCGGGTCGCCGGTGGTCTTGGTCATGTTCTTTCGATAATTCTTGATGTGAGCCTCCTGCCTCTTCCTCTCATTTCTGTGTCGCTTCGATACCTCGGCCTCATCCTCGCTGTCGTTGTCGCTGTCATCATCACGGCCATCACCATCAGCCGCCTCCTTCTCAGCCTCACTCGAGTCCTGGCGTCCTCTGACCTCTCGGTAGTTTTCAAACTGAGCCGCCGTCATGATCTTGCCGCGATCCGGAAGGGAAGAGTGAAAGAGGTCAGTGTTGACACTCGTGTCCAGCGGCGGAGGGTTGTTGGCGTTTTCATCGATGCGACCAAGTGAGGAGTGAGAGGTGGATCTGTTGGGGTCCAGGAAATGGCGACTTTTGCTGATTGAATCCTGAAATAACTCGTCGTCATCTCTCGCGGCGAGCCTTTCGTGGTCTTGATCAAGGGTTGACACGAGAGGCTTCTCAAATGGCATCTTGGCGCCGTGGCCGAACCTGATGTTGAGATCCTGGCCATTCCATGATTCTGCAGTCAATCTTAGCGTCACAGGCGAAGCAGTGTCGGCAGTGCCATTACCCGTCCAGGTTTGAGAGGTGACAAATGAGTCGTCGTCGGTCTCGGTCTCGTCTGATTCGATCCTCAGCTCTGGCGTCCTCGGAGGCTCCCCCTCCAGCCTGGATAGAGTGGCCGAGTCGACAATCAGGGCACTGATGCCTCGATCCATGTAGCCACCATGTCTTTTCGAACGGGCGGGGCGCATGGTGCTGCGACCGATTGAGGCGGCTGCTCTGCTTCTGCCTCTGCCTCCGTCGTCATCAGAAAGGAGAGTATGTGTCCAGCTGGCCAAGGTTGATTGGGGAGGGGGCGATCGATTCTGGTCAACAGCAGCAAGATGATTGACAGAGATTCAATTCACAGAGGTTCAAGGTCTGCAAAGTTCAACCCTTCTTGCTCCTAAAAGGGGGCCCTGCCTTTTTTGCCCCATCATTCTCAGTCATCTGGAATGCTCCGACCGTCCATGGCATGGTCTGGTTGCTTTGTCTCAGCCTGTATTGAAGCCACGCATCGATAGATGGCAATTTTTTTTGTTTTTTCCTGCGGTCTAGCCTCTTGACTTGCCCATCTCGATCGATCTGCACTGTTCGATAGTTCTCCCTACATGAGGAGCTGAGCATAAGCACTAACTTAGGTATACGAGACTTGAAGCCATTGTTGGTCGTCTGGCAGATTAACAACAAGGCCATATTCTTGATCAATTGCATTGCATCCATGAATGTCTCTCGCTAACTGCATCTCAATAATGACGTCAATCAAAGCCCATTCCACCGTTTGCATCTCCAAGGCTGCTGCAACCGGATTACCCACTCGAGTCGAATGTGGCACACAACTCAATGTCCCTTTTTTTGGAGCATTCGCATACCCGAGACCAATTATCGCCCTTGCCATTCTCACCGCCTGCCAAAACGATCGAGTTATCGAGTCTTGGAACAAACTGACTAACGAAGCATTCCTTTCGAATGCGGCCATCGCGGCAAATCCGACGACCGAGTCGAAGCGGGGATCAGGGGTTGAATGCGCCCTAGAATCTCTATATTGACGCTATCGGCGATTTCAAGGTTCAAATCTCATTTCTATTAATAGTCTAGATTATTAACCTCTTTATCATATCAATATTTATCCCCCATCTCTGAGACGGATACGCCCTCAGCCAATCTAGCCATCTTTGAGAGTAACAGGTTGAGAGTCGCTCTGCAGTCTATAAATCTATTATACTCCTCGTGAGCCAGAAGCTTAAAGGCAGTCTCTCCCTGGCACACGGCCGCTGGTAAACGCATGCAATTGCCAATGACTGGCCCTATTAATACAGCCTTGAGAACTTATGCCGTGCACTCGACAGACCGTTGTTTTGAAGGGGGAGGGGCAAGGGAGGGAAAGAGAAAAGGAAAAGGAAGAGAAAAAGGGCGAAGGGAGAGTAAAGGCTGAAGATAAAGGAAACACTCGATAGCGATCCAGGAAAGAAATCTCGATGGCCCAGCAGAACCGTTGAAGATAGAAGTGGCCGAAAAGACAACTGTTGCAGTCCGACTCCCATGCTACAGATCAACCGGGAATCGCTTCCTCAGTGTCTCTCCGTATGCATGGAAGAGAAAAGGAACCGGTGTAAACGCCAAGACGATAAATCCCAGCACGGAGTTGCCCCAGCCAAGGTCCAGCTTGTCATACAATGGCGGAGCAGCCAGATCCAAGAAGGCACCAAACGGACAACGGATGAGCAGGTTGGCCGCAAGGGCTGAAGCAGCTGCCTCGGCTCCAAAGGAGTCCACCAGGTAGAGCTGTCCGGGAACAATAACAAAGAGAGCTCCGACACCGATGAAGAGAGTGCCGATGATGGGAACTATCCAGTGGGTGTGGTAGTAGGCACTCCAGCCGTACCAAAAGAAACCCGCTGGAGTAGTGATTCCCAGCCATTTCATGAGAATGAGCCTATCCTCTGGCTTCGGGGGTCCATCACCTGCCTTATCCTTCATGAGCTTGTCGCTGAACTTGGAAAAGGTGAACAAGCCAAGCATCATGCCAATACCAAGGCCAAGATAAACCAGTCCCGAGATGCCGACGCTGAAGCCATAGGTGCCAGAAAAGACGGACGTAAAAGTGGTAAAGAGCAAAAATATCATGCCAAAGATGATACCCGTGTAGAGTGACATGAGCAAGACAATAGGCGAAAAGATGAGCATCTTGAGGGGGCGAACGATGGCGCGGAGGAGCATCTGCTTCGGGGTCTCTGCCCTGTCATACTTGGGAACAAGCTTTTCGTTTCCTGTTTCCTTGCGCAGACGTTCAGTCTTGCGGCGTATTAGGACGGCAGCGTTGGTCTCATCGACGAAGGCGACTGTGGCAACAAAGATGACACCGGCCTGAGGTATCGAATTAGTCCAAGCCATACTGAATGTAGATGAAGCCCAACTGTGACTTACAATAATCAGGATGAGTCGAAAGGTCCAACGCCAGCCAATGTGCTGAGAAACAAATCCGCCAATGATGGGACCGATCACCTGTGACATGGTCAGCATAGGATGCAGGCTTCATCCTTTCAAGTGAAACATACGGGTCCAATGAGAGGTCCCATGCTGAACAGAGCCATGGCCTTTCCACGTTCGTGGGCAGCATGCAGATCAGCAATAGAGCCGCCTCCAACACTCATCGGACCAGAGGCCGCAGGTCGCGGCAAGGTTACTGCGTAGAGGATCGGCTCAGTGATGCCATCGGCGGGAGGAGAAGGAACAAGCACTTACGCATTAAGCGTGAACAGACTCACGATCACCACTTGGATGACCTTTTTCGTGCTGGGCCAGTTCAGAGGGTTCTCGGGATCATCCGGGCTGTCCCAGTCGACTATGTTGGAGTCGGCGTCTGTTTCATCGGACACCTTTTCCGTTTCGGCATTTGCAGAGTAGTTTGCAGCCCCCTCGACATCGGTTCGTGTCAAGGTAGACTGGGACCGTATGCTTCCGGTACCATCTTCACCATCCAAGGATGGAAAGCCTGGTCTCGACATGGTGGTGGCGGTCTTGGTGTAAGAGAAGCGGCTTGGTATGGCACGTTGGGTGGTGCTGGGTTATGAATCGGGCACAGAATGCCAAGTAAAACGAAAAGAGACAGAGGAAGATCTAGATTTAAATGCAATTGATTGTTGGGATTGAGGTGGTGTGCCCCTTGAGACCAGGGTGGCGTATCAGTTCTTATAGCAGGGGTACCGGGCGTATATCATACCGATCATCCGACCCCCCGAAGGCTTCATGAACATCGCACATCGGAGCTCTTTCAGTCCTAAGGGCAAATGGGCCATGCCTCTGTTGACATGATGAACAGTGGCAATTGTTTTATTTATCAAGGCCGATGTTCCTGTCGTTGACACTCATGAACTACCTAACGAATGTGTGGTTCTTTCTCCGGGCGGATGCATGGTTTCACTTGCATGTCCTCTCAACAGCATCCCCGCCTCCTTCCCTCCATCTATAGCTTCCATGTGTCAAAGACACCTAACACAAGTTGACGAGAAAGGCATGCCCGAGATCAGCCAGCCCTGCAGGTGCTGCTCAGTCGAGAGCGGAGAGCACGGCATGTTGTTAGAAATCACGGAACGACTGTGGCATCCTATTGGGCTGGTAGGAAAGGCCCCTGTTATAATGGATCATCAACCCTGAAAAATTCATCTGATTACGGGGAGGATGATCGGGGGATCGGGGGATCGGAGGATCGGAGCGGAGGGTGGCTAAAGTGGGGCAGATCGGAGCATCGGGGCATCGGGGCCGTCACAGAGTCCGACAAATCAGGACATCACGCACTAGCAAAAACATGGCAGGCAAGAATATGATTCAAAGGGTGTAAAATTGGTCGATAGGGCTCATTAGGTGGAACCAGGACTTCAAGTCCATCTGATTCAAAGAGAGTCTGCGAGTAGTTGTCTCCGTGTTGCTGTCAGTGCTGTTCTAGAGGCAGCCATCTAATGCCCCTTCCGCTTCATGAGCTTGTGAGAGATGCTCTTGATCATGCGTTTGTGAAGTCGGGGTTTGTGTTCCACAACTCCTTCTTCCTGTACACGATCAGCTCTGGGGTATTCGCGGCTGGTTTCCGGCAATGTCTGCAGCCGGGTGGGCGACAAGTCTAGGCCTCTGCGTGGGAGAGGCTCATCTTTGACGATCTGACTAGTAACATGAGCACGGTCAATGGGCTGGTTCGCATATTGACATTCATGCACCGAAACCTGCTCGGATTTCTCGTCCTCATCCTCGTCCTCGTTTACAAGCGAAGAGAAAGCTGAGTGGAAGGAGTGAACCGACGAAGCGGCAGATTCCAACTTGAAGCAGTATACGCCAACCGTTGAGTAGTTGTCGGAGAAGTATAAGGACTGCCGTGGGGACACAGTGGTGGAGATCAGCTGCTCGTTTGGAAAGAACTCCTGTTTCTTATCAACGTGTATTTCTCCTGCTCCCTCAAGCCCGTCCATACTGCTTGTTGGAATATTTTCCTGTGCCACGGCCATTTTGATGCTGGTTTTCTAGTGTTGGAAGTTGTCGAAAGTGCCTCGTGGTTGTTGTAATGGGCAAAATTGATCAACAACGATGTTTAGTTCACAGAGAGTGCGAAGTGAAGTGGGAGGAAAACGCAGCTTTATAATTCATTCCCCACGAGTCTGTGAGTAATGATCTTGGGCCATGACACTCTCCTCTTGTGCTCTTGTCCATAGCTTCCTGTCCAAGAACAAAGAAACAAGCCAGTAGGTTTCTTTGTGCGACATGGTCAGAACAAACGTATTCCCAAACGATCAAAGTTCCAACGCAAAAGTACAGAAGAGATCCGGCGCTAGAACAATGTCTCAAGTGATGTTGTTGTTATTGTCGTTGTTGTTTATGACTATGGCACTTCTCTTCCCAGCCAAAGAGAAGGGACGTCTGATCGTATTACTTGCACGACATGATCTCCCTCAACACAAACAATGACACTCTTCCTATCATGGCGCTTCCCGTAACCTTTCTGAGTGTGAGAGCCTGCCCTACGTAGGCTTGGGCCTGGCAGAATGGATGGATATGCTGCATCTTTCCGTTAAGTTGGACCCTGTCTTGTCTCAAAACTTTTGGCCAATAACAGAATTGAAGGAGACCGATGAAGTCCACAGCACATCAACTTTCTATAAGTATGAAGATAATTCACGAATTACAGTGTTATATGGCATTTGGTATAGGACATTGAGCGTAATTCCAACATTGCATTGAAAGCTACTGTGCCTGACTGACATGCTGTCTCGGTAGAAAGAAAAATGACTATAGTAACACCGATTCACTCATACAGCAGCCACCACGGTGTTCGAATATCCGACGTACATTGAAGCAATAGCAATATATCATTTGCGGCGACGTTACCAATATCGCCATCATTCTACCCATGTTGTCCAAGTCTCTATCTTATGCCTCCTTGATACTCCAGATAGCTTCAGAAACAGCCGTCATTCCGAGGCGGATCGGCTTTGACACCCTTACCCTTAGCCAAGGCCGCTTCAGGGCCCGAGTTACTGTCTTCATCTGAGTTAGCATCCAGACTCAAGTTGGTTTCTTTGGTTGGTTTTACGTCATCAGGACTACTGCTGCTGTCTTCATGCAGACCTTCAGCAAGCACCTCCAAACGAAGGGCAGCCCCGTCGTCTTCATCATCTCCCTGCTCTTCGTCTTCAAACTCCTCATCTTCCAGATCTTCGTCTTCCCCAAGATCCTCGTCTTCCGAGTCTTCGTGTTCCTCGGCCTCGGACCAGGCCAATTCTCCGTCCGAATCTCTCTCCCGTGCTTCCAAGACTTCCATGTACTCAGCCAGATCGTCTTCATCAAACTCCGGAGCTGCTGCTTCCAGTCTGTTTCGAACTTCACCGAGGATCTTCTTGGTGTCCTCGAGTTCCTTCTCGATGACTGCCCGGCGCCTTTCAAGCTCGGCAGGGGATCTTCGATACTTCTTCTTCAAGTCGAGCTTTGAGGCAGTTGGCGTGGCTGGGGTGCCGTTCCCAGTAAGTTGGCGGTCATTGCAGTTGCCAGAGCCCTGCTTGTCGCCATCACCCTTGCTTTCGGTCTGCTTGCTACCAGTCTGTGCGGAAACAGTCTGGTTGCTCTGTGTCTGCTCCTTGCCACAGTCCATGGTGTTCTAGAATTTGCTTCTCGCGAGACTTGGTACTCGTTGCTTTAGGCTGTCAAAGGGGTTTTAGGCGATAATTGGTAGAGTAACTTATCGTCAATGACGGGCATGGGGTTCATAAATAGTGTTTCTAAACGGTATGTTCAGATATCTACTCTCTAGACTTGGTTCCGATCAAGTTCCGTCCGGTCTTATCTACTCGACTTACTCTTTGTTCGGCAACATCCACATTTGAAGGATTCTGCAAGCATGGTTCTCATCTGTTGACGTTCTTTGTTGACAGAGGCGGTCTCCGCGCCCCGAACGTTGCAGCTGAACAAAGAACATGAGACCAAAAGGGAACGCAGACTATCGAAGATACACATGAGGCAACATTATTTCGTTCATCATAACAATAGCAGTTTCCCTACTAGAATAAAAATGACGGTATTATCTTACCAAGTCGCTGTCCTGCTGGCTTCAAGGTGCCCGCATATCACCACATGAGCAAAGGGGGGGTATCAACCGAAACCAGTCATTCCATCAATTCACAAGCCGACCACGCAACCATACATTCCAAGATAGTCCTGAATCAGCAGGCAACACTATGTGACGCTCAATCTGAGACTCTTCCTCAAGGGTTATCACGTAGAATGTGGGCCAAGCGGGTTCCTGATAAGCGAATCTGCCTCACTTCACTACCACATACGACCATACCCACCGGAGAACTCGGGATCCCGTCCGCTCTCCCATAGATAAGCCGGTGAGGGGCGGATTAGTAGTTGGGTCGGTGACGACCAGCGAATCCCCGCTGTTGTATGTTTTTTGCCCCTATCTCTCTCTCTTTCTTTTTAGCTGAACTTCTCAATGTCAATTGCGAAGCGCGTGGCCTTCACGTTTAGTTTACCTCGGGCTTCGTGAACAAGGGCGTTCACTTCCAGGGAAGGGACGGTTGCCCCTTCCTTGGCTTAGTTGGAAGTGAGGCATCGTTCCAGCAAAGCAGTCTCGTTCAGGGGTTAAACATTCCATACGAATCGCCGCCCCAGTGCTTTAACTGGGCACTTGCTACAGTTCCGGCCGACCCAGTCGATACATACAGCTCTTTCAGGAGGGCAGGTCGAGCCGAGATAGTTGACAAGTAGTTTGTTTATTCTTCGGTTGAGCGTAAAAGAAGGCGTGCCATATGACGATCAAGTTCGCTATGAGTCGTACTTGGCGGGGCCTAGAAATGCCACCATCTTCCCCCGATACAGGTGGACGGGTCATAACCCATCCTTGACCCTATAAGAAGGATAAAACCTGATCGGTGGCGACGTTATTATCTTCCGAGAATGACGGAAACAAAAGCCCCAGCATTCCAATCCATCTATCTCGAATTATCCCCCAAGAAATAATTAGTGACCGAGTGCACGAACGCTACCTCGACTGCACCAGCTCATTTACGAGGACGAGGTCTTGTCGTTGGGAAAGGGGCTTCAAGAAAATGGGAGGACCCTGGTCCAACGGACCCCCAGTGGATGCCGGTTGCATGCGTTGCACTAACAGGGACCAAGTCACCTCTCTGGCAAAAGAAATACACAGGAGGGAAAGACCTGGTTAATGGGTCGGTTGACTGCGCAGTGTACTTCACTCCGAGCCAGTCGACGAGTCTCATTCTTTGTTCAAGGCGAGCACTTCGAAGGTATAACTTAAGTGAGAACGAATGTGTTGGAACGTATATATGTCCCAATTGTTGCGGTGTCTCTTGTAGGGTACCTTACACTTTTGCCGATGGCATAGTGGTTATTGTGTACGACAGAATGCGATGTCTGCTATTGGACTGGCAAGCAACTGGATGGGCTGGTGGCTGCCTTGACCATGAATATACTCACATGTGTGACGGCTTTTTCCTGGACGTGATTACATACCTATCTTCCACGACATGATGGTTTTTTTCCGGTCTTACGAGTCTCCTTTGTCCTTTGTTCTAAAACTAACCAAGTTTTATGCTCTTAAATATCATGCATACTAACGGCTGTGTCCTCCGCAGTAATGCACAACTCTAAGAGAGGAAGACGGGGATTGGTACACGATTATTTGCCCTATACTAAGTAGAATATGAGAAAGGAAACAAAACAACGCGACCAAAGCTACGAAATCCAGTCACAACGTGGGGGGTACGGGCATTCTTACCTGTTCTCATTTTCAAAGTTCCTTGATAATGCTAGACACCCTACACCGCTCCGGAGACGTGTTCATATGCCAAGATTTCTCACACCAAACATCAATCGTATACAGGCCACTCATTCTCTTCCTGCAGTCATCTGAGCATGACTGAGCAAAGCAACCATCGAGACAAAGAAATTATTGGGCACGGTTGCAAAGAACACAGTTCTCGGCGCAATATTAGCATCGGAGCCAATATCTGACAACATGGCAAGATTCCTCATATGCCAGCCCAATTTGCATTACTATCATGGCAGCTGGTAAGCACATTGTATTACCATACGCTTACCAATGGCTGATATTGAGCTTCTTACTCAGTCCGCCTTGAGGTTTGCCGCCAGTATGGATCGACTGGTCTCAGGGAAGCCTATCAAATCGGGCCATTACTTGTGGTATCACCACGCCAGTCCCATCTTTGAGGTGCCTGATCTATGCACCTTATTCGGACCTTCCCTTAGAAGATGGCTGATAGACTTAGTTAGGCCTTCCAAGAACTTTGGTTTTGAGGTCACATCGGGGCAACCGATCGGTTCACGAATTACACCCATGATACTTAGTGGGTACGTATCGGCTACTGAAACCTGCCAAGAGCTTACTCAAGCTAGGTAGCAAATAATGGATGAAAGATTCAAAGTCCAACAATTGGGGAGGGGAGTGCATCTCACGTTTTCTTCTTTCGCCGGTAAGTTATCCAGCGTGGAACCCGAAGGGAATCTGCATTCTGCCATTATCCTTTGTTGTTGGTGCCTTTGTAAAAGCCAATTTAAGCTATTAAAGCTTTCCCAGCCCTACTGCCCATGCAAAGCCTCTTCGATATTGATTCCACATGCAATTGCAGATCAGGTGGAGTTAACATGGGCTTGAGAACCAGGGGTCAAGGTCTGGCCCAGGTTGGATGATCTTTAAGACACGGGACATCAGCGCACCAGCCAAGTGATAAATAATCCCTGGATGCTAGTAGGGGTCAATGGCTGCATGCGTTGGATGGAAAATGGAGAGACCGACTGCCGGCCGATAGTCCATGGGCGGCCCGGGCTGATCCTTGGCGGCGAGGGGCGGCCGACCCTTGTGTTAGTCGATTCATGCCCGCCATGCTCCTCCTGGCCAAACTTGCGAAGTTGCTGCTTTCCTCTCACCGCATAGCTCAACGATTGTCTGAACTACCCAGTTATGGAATGGCTTTGGCTGAGGCCTTGACAGAGCATCAGCCCCTTGGTGGCCTTACGTGGGTGCTCACCGAGTTGAGGGGTGGAGAGGATACTACAATGCAATATGCGGCGTCAAGGTTATGGGTATCAAGCTGTGGGATCATTGGGCGGATTACAGAGAGATAGGAGCAGAGCATAATTAGTGTTAATCTCTATAGACCTGTCAGATTTCCTTCCGAACGGGAATCAAGTCAGAGATAAATATCCAAGGTATTGCCGCCATTCTTGAGCTGAGTATCCAAACTCAACCAGACTCTTCCAAGCATCAACCAGCACATCCACTTCAAAATCTCCAACCAGATTCCTTCCAACCTTCACAATGCGTTTCGAATCTCTTCTTCTTCCCCTTGCCACTGTCGCCGTTGGCGTTGACGCACTCGGAATCAACTGCCGTGGCTCCCTCAACTGTGGCCTATACGGTGCCAATGTAGCCAAGGACATGGTCAAGTAAGCTCCGTTAACAACACAGCGGCCTTTTCATGTAGCTAACAACTATCAGTCTCATCAACGGCATCGATGGCAACCGCTGGTACAACAACGGGCAGCAAATTGCCTGTGTCAGCAGGCCTAGCGATGCTGGCGCCATCTGCGCTTACTACCAGAACACGGGTGGCTGGCAGGGACAGAAGGCCAAGCAGCTTGCCCACTACATTACTGAGCATGGATGCCTTGCCTGCGGCAGCGTTCCGACTGGATTCCCCGGCAGCAACGACGTCAACCAGGGCGAGCTGACCTTCAACTACGTCTCCAACCCGTGCACTGGATTCACCGAGGGCTCCAAGCGATGCTAAGTGTACTTCACGCGCCGAAGGGGTTTGGTGGATTTGAAACTCTGAAAGAGACTATCCGGGTGAGACAGACAAGGCAACGCTGGGCTCGGAGAATCTAGACATACTCGTCTCTACTTTTATTGTACATATACTTTTGCTGGGAGAGGAATTCTCCTGAGCTCTTCAAGATTCTAAAGTTAATCATTCAATTTATAAAAGAACTGAAGCAAAAGAGGATATTTGTTATTGTGTTTCAAGCAGGTAAACTACAGAGGGAAGAAGCGAGTTCTAACGCCAGGAGTGGGAAGCAAAAGTTCAAAAGAGAAGTGACCGACGTCTTTGTCGCTGAGCAGAAAAACGTGCGAGCGCTCGTGCCGTGAGGCTTGGCTGCTTGAGGGTGTTTAGAAAGGGATTCTTGCTTTTAAAAGGGCTATGGGCCTTCTGCACATAAAGTTGTGCTAGTTCTGATGCATAATAATAGCCCCTAACGGAGGATAATCAGGTGTCACGACTCAGATGAACTGTGCCATCCACGGAAGAACTCTCTTATGCTTACAGGCGGTCTCCGATGAATTAGCTCAACACCCTAGACCAGGCATCAATGGATCAGAGATGTTTAATACCCGGGTAAAAGGACTTGGGTTTCTCGTGAAGCCGTCATGATTATTCCTGTCATATGGCATCGGAGAATACAATCATTTGTCAACCACGCCTTTACAGGGAGGGCCGTAAGAATCAGGCTGTCATCCCCTCCTCTTTAGCTATTGGCTCCATTGTCACAGATGGGCTCGACAGCATCGAGATGGTGGTGATAGCCAAGACTTTGCCACCAGCGTGTGATATGTACGGGGTCTTTCTTCATCGGCGTTTGTGTCTTGGATAGTCGTATTGGGTAGGTGAAATCCAATGGGCGCGCGGTGCGTTACAAGAGGATAGACAATTAAGTCGACCGTCATCACTCCGATAGTAGGATCTTAATATCTGTTAGTTGCTCCCTAGGAATACAATCGTTAACCGTCACTGCTGATGAAAATCTAGGTTCTTACGAGCAATTCCGTTTTTTCCGCCCAATATTTCCCCCCTTTTGTCTTTTTCATTTCTTTGGGCGGGAATTCATTAGCCGCCTGGAGACGTTTGTGAAAAGTCCCCTTTATCACGTTAGCATTAGAAATCCTACGGGGTCAATCTACACGTCGCAATTGAATCCCAGTGAGGAGTTTCCAACATAATCTAATCATGGCGGGTCATGTCGATCGATAGTGAGCAATATCTACAGATCCGACGTGTTGTTGCCTTTACCTGGGTACACTACGACATAACACATCTCCATGCACAATTGGTTCTACCTATACACTTTAATACTTGTGATTGATAATTAATTAAGCTCTGTACTTATCAACAGCGATAACTTGAAATAAACATAAGAGGTTAGTGACTTGGAAAGGGGGTGGCTGGGTGTTAATTTCATCGCCGTCAAACAAATGCTGTTTATTTTGGCCTGAGTAGACCTGAAACATTTCCAATGCAGCTCGCATCATGGACGTCTCTTTTCGGACACGGTCTGATTACTTGGTATATTGCAAAGTGTTTGTTTTATGGGTATCACCATACATGGCTGGAGGCAGACCTTAATTCTAGCCCTCTACTAGCATGTCCAAGACATAATCTTACAGCCGCTAATACAAGCCCACGGGAGAAAATTTGCAACGGGCCGGATACGAGTTAAAGCCGCCGGGTGCCGATATTATTGAGGCGGGAAAATAAACAGACACGGGTCGTCAGACAGGTAAAGAGGCTTCGTGCAGGCTCACCGCTCGGGCGACGATGGTCCCGTGAAAATCTCTCCAAGGCGGGCAGCCAGCGAGCGTCGTCATTCCGCGGTGGCTGACTGGTCAATGTTATGAGGCAGAGGAAGGTGTTAATGTTCGTCATCTTAGCTGGCCAGACTTGGTCGATGGTAACATGCTGCTGGATGGAGCTATTCTTAGATGTATGTTGATACGGCTATAAGC
Source organism: Fusarium illudens (assembly GCA_013623515.1). Taxonomy (NCBI): domain Eukaryota; kingdom Fungi; phylum Ascomycota; class Sordariomycetes; order Hypocreales; family Nectriaceae; genus Fusarium; species Fusarium illudens. The sequence goes on from JABFEX010001928.1 coordinate 25,076, forward strand.
AAGCCATGACCGCATGAAGCACAGCCCACACGGCTTGTGTAACCAGTCTGTTAATTGCGGGTTGAGATTAATTGCTTCATGGCTTTTGTTCCCGCTCATCAACTTCAAATTGGACCAATAACAGTAACTCTGTATATCTTCCTCGCTTATCAACTCCCGGTTGGGCCAATAAGGGCAATTCGACTCAAAGCTTTGACGGCATGACCTTTCCGTGGCCTTCCATGGCTTTCTTTGACCCTGGGATATAACGTCTCGATTAAGAAGGCATAATATATTCCCCGCGGGTATTTGCCGCTATCCTCTGACGTGACGACGCGATCCTATCTCTATCTATTAGCGCAATTATCCTATTAAGGGCTAGG
>JABFEX010001929.1:0-11483 GCA_013623515.1 Fusarium illudens
CTATAGATAAAACGGGGAAGCTGGAGGATAAGTCGTGGAGGACACGTTGTAGCCATTTATTACATCTCTACTAAAACATCCGTTCCACGAGTTGAATCCCCTCTTCCTCAACCTTGCCTCGAATCAAGTCGCAAATCTCCCGAGAGTATGGCGCCATAATACCGGGCTTGTTCAAAGGGGTACAGCCATCCAGAAGGAGTTGCGTGGCAATCCCACAAGTGACTCCAACCGACTTGGACATGGCAGAGTATCCGTCGGGATCACCAAACAGCTCGAGAGTAGACGTGATAGTGTTCTGTTTCCATCATGTTTAGTAAGAAGCCAAAAGGTGCTGAGAGGGGTACTCTATTACCTCGGTCCCATCCTTCCATTCGACGACGAACTTGTGCTGGAGCATCACCAAGTCACGCTCGCCGGGTTTGAAACTACACAGCTTCTCCAGCTGTGCCGAAAGGGTGTCGAGGAGATTCCCATGCAGGGTCGGCACCTGGTCTGAGAACAAACCCATCCAGCGAAGACCAGACAGGATCTTGTCTCGTTCTTCCCCAGAAGAGAACGTACAAAGCTCATCAACCTTGGCGATGAGATCATGCTCTGCGGTCGAGGTCGCTCCAGCTGCTTGTTGCTGAATCTGCGCCCACGTCATTCCATCCCTCAGCCAAGGCTTCTCGTCCAAGTTGATCCATCCGAGCTCGATAAGGGCCTTGACCATAGCAGGATTGCCATCATATCGGAGAGACCCCCGAACGACGGTGTGGGCCTCCGGGATTCCATATGCTTCACGGAAAGGCACCGAGTTTCTATTTGGATAGGCAACAAACGAATAGCCATCCAAGACATGGTACGGCCGAGCGGAACCCATCAGGTCCCGGTTAGAGATCTCGACTACCTCTCCGTCGCGGAGGAATGTTGCCGAGTTGTACTGGGAGAGCAGCGCGCCACGAGGCGACCAAGAAAACTATCAAGCATAGTCAGATGTGCCCGATAGGGCGCGGGAAGGGGCACATATTCTCATACCTTGAATCTAAGAGGGTTATCGTCCGCTGCTTCGGGAGCCGGAATTCCACCACAGAAAGAGTAGAACTCTTTGACCTATGGCAAAGGTAAGTATAGCAGGCCTCGATCGAGATCAGGAAAACGCACCTTTCCCCCTTTATCATGAACTTCTCCGATGGTCTTGATAGCATACAAGTGATCAACACCAGGGTCGACGCCAACCTCGTTCAACACCGTGATACCAGCCTCCTTTGCCGCGTTGTCCAGCTCACGCATCGCAGGGGACACGTAGCTCGTAGTCACCACGTGGGTCTTGGCCTTGATTGCCGACCGTATGACGTCGGCATGGTAGATGAAGGGAACGAGCGAGATGACGACGTCGTGTTCGGCAATGTGACGGTCGAGGTCGGGAGACTTGACGTCGAGGGCGATGGCCTTGGCACGGGGTCGTTTGCCAACCAGACTTTCTGCGGTTGAGAGGGTACGACAAGCTGGAAGAGGGTCAGGGGCCAGAAAGGGGGGGTCTGGGGGTACACTGACCGACTGTGAGGCTGTTCTTGTCGTCTCGAAGCAAGTACTCAACGCATGGCTTTGCAACCATGCCGCTACCAAGAATGAGGATCTTTTTCTCCGCCATTTTGATGTGACGATGCTCGTTGTGCGAACTGGGTGATGATTCCTGGCCCTGGCTTTATGAGGGGACAAGACTTTTATCAGCGGCTCCCACGCCGATCTAGTCGTGAGTCACGCCGAAACCTTGGGTGTAGGTTGGTGCGGATCATACATGCGCCCTCAGAGTTTCGCAACGGCCTCTGTTAGGTTCATACTTTCCCGTTAATCTCCGTAGATCGCATCGTGCAAGTAGAACTAGATATCCGAGCATTCACAACGAGTTAATGGGTTGTGAATGTTCGTCGAGCTATAAACGCTGAATGATCAGAGAGCAAGACAGGTTAGTGGTTCGTAGAAACAGGGGTTCTATCAAACCGATGATAGTCTCAATGCTTCGCCATGTAGACTAGTATTTAAACTAAAATTTAATAGAAGAATAGTTCTCAGTTATTTAACTAGATTTCATCGCCTTTGGGTTCGCACGCTTAAGTAAAACAGTGGGAGCGATCATCATGTCAGAGCATCGCGTCATTCTCCCAGCCGATCACGACAATGCTACCTCGTACAATTCCCAACGCTGACCCAACTGCGAGCCAATCAGCCATCTATACAGCCCTTTGACCGAATGTTTTGAGTTGTCTCGACACCCTTTAATCATAGACCTGGTCGGTTCTGAGCAACAAGTTCAGCTTGGGGTGGCCGTCATAGGTCTTACTACCGTGCTTGCCCTCGCGTATTGGGCACTTGTCATATTTGAAAAGAGATACAAAATAGATATGAAAGCTGCTGAAGTATCTACTAGATTGCTAGCAGCCTATTGTAAAAGCAGTTGCACAAGCTGTCAGCTAGTTATGTCTTTATGGTGGAATCGTCTCCCAGCAGTTTTTATTTACAAGGTCCTATTATTTAGCTGATGTTATAAGTACATAGTAATCCATTTCACATTTAGCTACTACTACTATTATTAGAACCTGATCTTGCTATGCGGTGGTTTGGGAAGTACCTCCTGTCTACCTATTGACAAAAAAGCTCTTTGATAACATCACGTAGTAAGTCGAAGATGTTAATAGAGCTAAGTATTATACATAATATATAGCGTCTTAATAAAACAACTACATACCCGCTTCACGTCTATTTACCTGGCTTACGAATCTATCTTTCATAGGTACCTAGTTAGAGAGTCATTTAGAATCCGTTCATGGAACAAGTAACAACAGCCGTGTCGTGGTTGCTACCCTGGGCTCAGGAACTGACTGCGGGGCTTCAACGACTCCTGGAAAGAGGGGTTCATGAAGAATCCAATCAAAGCAAGGCGCCCCAGTGTTATCCGGTCACTCGGTTAGACAGCATCCAATCACCGAGCGGAATATGGGGCAATGGTGGGAAAGTGGGATTTAGCCCGGATGCGGCTGACGCTCCTTCCGCAACTGCCGGGAAAAGGGAAGGAGAGAAGAACAAAGAATGGAGGAGGGGAAATTGCGAGGCAGCCATCCATTAAAGGGAGGTTTTATTAAGGTCTGAGAGTGATTGCAACGGGGACAGTTGGAAAGCATATTCGTTGAATATTGCATCTTTTTAATCTCCAGCCCTAGCGAGCTAACTAAACTTGCAATTAGATTAGTGATCGACCTAAACGATATTCTCCGGGAAAATCCCCCACAAAGCGGGAGCATCCCGTCTCAGGGTCAAGACATAGTAACGACACAACTTAGACATGTAGAGTTTCCTAGCAAGAAGAGATATTAATATCGTTGTGCAACGTCTTCTTCGACATCCGACAACTCCGGCCACCTCCCTAAATCGTAAGCAGCTCCCGGGCCTTCCGCGCTTGTGCCTCTTGTGCGCTTTGTCTTCCCTGCTTCCGGAACGCTCCCCGACCGGGTGCTCGTCCTCCAGGCTAAACCAAGCCCTCAAGATCCCGTGTCTCCCATTGGTTTGCGGCTCTTTGTCAGCGTCGGTCCAAGTGGACGGGGACCAGATTGAGCAGGCCCAAGTAACCGCGTGGCTTGCGCTCTGGAATTGCCCGTGGCCTGATGGCCCAGACCCCCCAAGCCCAGCCCATCGAAGAGAGAAAAAGGTGGGTGGGGGGTGGGGAAGACAAAGAATAAAAAGACCACAAAAGAAGCACGCGTGCTCCGGCAACGGCCCGCGCCCTTTTCTCCTTGCATACCTCGTCCAATTTGCTATCTGCTGTTGGTGGTCGAAGAAGGAATCTGATCGGCAGAACATGGCGGAATCCACTCGGCCCTCGCAAGAGGACACCACTCGACAGTTGCAAGAGACAAGCACTCGACAGTTGCAGGAGACCCTGGATGAGAACCCTCTGCAGGCCGACGTAGGCGCCATCTCGCTGTGCAGGTGCAGGTTCTGATGCTGACCCTGCTGCAGGACGCTGCCTCCATCGACAACGATTCAAGCTTCGGTGGCTCGTGAGTCTCTCGACCCCCATCTGTATTAGCTCTGTCTGACATGCTTTTCCTTTAGCGAAGGCTCTTCCAGCTACTATACGTCCATCAACTCTAGTATTCGCAACTACAAGTATGTGACTGAAGTCTCTTTTCTGTCGGTGCCCCACTAACTAATGGTTTCCCCTCTAGATATGAGGTTAGTCCTGTCGATCATCACATGTGTCACCTTTCACCAACCCTATTCTAGAATGGACGCCGTTATCATGCATTCCGTGAGGGTGCCTATCTTGTGGTACGTGTCTGTCCCCCGGCGTGTAACCACTCGTCTCACCCTGTCTGTCTTAGCCCAACGACGACGACGAACAAGATCGCATGGATCTAGGCCACCACATCTATCGTCTTATTCTTAGAGGAAAGCTTTACCTCGCCCCCATTAAGGAACCGCAGCGAGTGCTTGACCTTGGTACCGGAACTGGCATCTGGGCCATGGAGTTTGCAGAGTAAGAACTCGCAGCTACAAATTGTCTGATTCTATTTCTCATGGATTCCCATCAGCGAGTTCCCCTCAGCTCAAGTCCTGGGCACCGATCTGAGCCCCATTCAACCAACATGGTACGAGCGACTCAATCCTTTTGACGCGAGAATGACATATCTTACCAATAAACGCACAGGACCCCACCCAACTGTATCTTTGAAGTCGATGACTTTTTATCAGACTGGCTCTACCGACAACCATTCGACTATATTCACGCTCGAGAGCTCGGGGGATGCATAAGCAATGACAAGCGCTTCTTCGAGCAAGCCTTCAAGCACCTAACTCCCGGCGGATATCTAGAGATGCAAGCCGTATATACCGACTTCAAGTCGGATGATGGCACCAAGGACAAAGCTGAAAGTGCTACGGTCTGGATGAAGCACATGGTTGATGGCGCTGCCAAGTTTGGAAAGCCCTTGGATTGCGCCATTGGCTGGAAGAAGGCGATGGAGGATGCGGGTTTCGAAGACGTCCAACAAGAAGTCTACAAGGTTTGTGCCGTCCTTTATTCTGCGAGAGCCCGATCGCTGACCTGCCTCAAAGTGCCCGATTGGACAGTGGCCAAAAGACCGCAGGCTCAAGGAGATTGGAAAGTATCAGGCCGCTCAAGAGTCTCAAGTCATCACCTCCTACACCCCTGCCGTCTTCTCACGCGTGCTCGGCTGGCAGGACGAGGAGATCCAGGTATTCATGGCCAAGGTCAAAAAGGACATTACGAACCCGTCCATTCACCTGTATCTTCCGGTCTATTTCATCTGGGGTAGAAAACCTGAATGAGGGCTGTGACGGCCAATGCAAGGAAGGAACTAAAGGGAAGCAATGTGGATGAGCCTAGGGGGTTGGTACAAGCTGGAGTTGAGCGTTGAATCGTCGCCGATTTGTGAGGGGCTTTTATGAAGCAATGACCATCAGACCAACAATTACATAGATTTCAAATTCCAGCAGTGTATCATCAACTGACAACTGGTCAGATATCTCAGATGTTACTTAGAACACTATAATGTTCTTTGAGCTGGTTGGATACCCTCAGATAACTCGAAACATGTTTGACTTGACTCCTCTCTTCAAGCCCTCTGCTTTCCCATTCTCGTACTCAACCCCAGCGCTGCCACCTCCGCCAGACATCATCTCCAGTTTCTCTCTAAGCTCCTGATCGAGCTGTGCGCTTGTCTTTTCGGGGCGTTTGAGTTCATGAGAGATTTGTGCAGTGATATTTGGTGATTTCGCTGTTTCCACTCCTTGGCGTTTTGATTCCAATGCTGGCGTTGCTGAAGGTGCTGGTTTTGAGGCGGCTCGTGGGGCCACTGTGTGGATGAGGTTTGGGCAAGCAACTGTTCGCAGTCTTGAGTGAAAAATGGTACGTTTCATCATTTTGGCAGTTGGTCAGCGGTGGAAGCGCTTGAACAATAGTTTATGACAAGAGAGAAATGAAAAGTACTCGAAGTGGTTGAAAGCGCTCCAGATCTTGTTCTCTTGCAGTACGTCATTAACACGTCAGTAAACGATCGATAGTCAGCCCATCATTGTTACCTGGTCAAAAGACTGCTTTAAGCGCCTATTGTCGGCTAGGTGAGTTGTAGTATTCGCCTCTCCACTGACGGCTTCGTCGACGAAGCCCTCAACCTTTCGGCCGTACTGGTTCCATGAGAGTATGTCCGGTCAGGTTGGGAATTCGCAATTAACCCTATGCTACCAGGTACAGGCCCGTGTACCATGACGCCCTCTAGCCTATCTTCAAAAGCCAGCCGTCCGCCTCAGTCTCCCCCTTAGCATTGACACCTCCCCACATGATGACCCCCTTACCATCCAAACAAGTATCCGCACCAAAGAAACCCCGAGGCCCAGGGTGCACCTTTCCAGTCGTTTGCGTCAGCTCGGTGGGCGCAATCTCAAGCTCGTGCCAGCTGAATTCCCCGGACTCGACTCCTGGGATGGCGTCGCGGATGACGTCTTTGACGCGGGACCCGCTGAATCCACCTGAGGGGAGCTGTAGTGACCACATGTCGGAGTAGAAGGGATGGTCCTTGGTGTAGGCTTCGTCGGAGGATCCGATATCGACGTCCTGTCGACTTCCAAACAGACAGAGGAGATAATGTCGTCCGTAGCCAGTCGTCACATGGGCCATGGCTCCCCCAACGCGTGGTCGAGGGCCAGGAGCTAGTGGATTGGTAGGGAAGTCGATGGTAGACCATTCTGGTGCTTCGCTTTGATCTTCAGATGTGCCGGGCCTGATGTAGTGGATCGAGCCATGCACGTCCGAGCCGCCGCTGATGGAGTAGAGGGTGTCATCCGCAAATTGGGCGGTCAGAGACACTGCAGGGGCAGACGGCAGCTCATTCCAGATACGTGTCGTAAAGTTGAATACCCATGTATCTTTCGTCGGGTTTCCGTCCTCAAGGCCGCCGTGAAGGATCAAGATATCCCTCGCCTCGTCAAAGAAGACCTGGTGCTTCGACCTCGACCCTGGTGCCTTTCCAACAGCTTCAATCTTCTCCCACTTGACGTTCTTGGAGTCCCACAGCCACAAACAAGAAGCTTCATCGAGTGCCTTGCCTTGATCGTCTTGTCCTCCATGGATGATGAGAGTGTCGCCCCGAGCGCAAGCGGCGTGATTTAGTCGAGAGCTTGGGCCGTCATTCTCTTCACTCACGGCTGGGTAGCATGCGTACTCTCCATTTCCCTGTTGCTCGCCTGGGAGAGAGACGGCGTGGACCTCATTAGAACATAGCTTGCCGTCTTCCTCCTTGCCGCCAAAGATGTAGGCTTTGTTGCCGATGACGGTGACGGTGTGATGGGATCGAGCCAATGAGAGCCTATGACTTGTAAGCTTGGCCTTTCATACGTATGAGGGAGCCCTACGAGTCGTCCTCTGCTGGAGTCGAAGCGATCTGGGTCAAGACGACCGTCAATGGTTGCGTCGGTCGCGCGACGACGGCTGCTGCCCCAGCCTCGACGCCCGTCGCGATGACTTGCTCGGCGACGATTGCTCCAGCTGCGACTTCGGCCATTATGATTGTGTAGAGTGAGGTTCTTGAGATGAATGATGTCGATGAAGAAGTGAAGAATGCAAGAGTAAACAGTGAGAAAGTGACGTAGGGGAAGAAGGGATGTCTTCCATGACGTAACTGTGCGAGTTAAAAGTGGCACTGGAATGTCAGCTTTGCAGAAATGAGACACGATGGCCCGAATTGGAATCACGGCATGTGCATAGTGGGATTTCTGGATGAATTGAATTCTTAATCCACGGCTTATTGTTAGCTCTAACTCTGTCGTGTCTGGGGATATAAAGAGGAGGCTATGGTTGGATGCCATACTCCGAGTCCCGCCTTGTAGAGATGCCGGTCATTGGAACTGCCACGTTAAGCTCTGTGCGAATAAATAACCTTGTCCACCAAGAAGTGAAAGCTAAGATTATAAGATATGACCGTGTTGCTATGTTGTAGTTGGTGGGCAGTGGGAGCTATGCAACGCCCTAAAGCAAGGTAATTTCCGGCTCCAAAGTTCGTGATGCTCAGACTAGAGGATTTACGTAACGCCTTTGAGGTTCCTTTGGGATTGTTGGTTTCTATATGCTGCATGATACCCCTCTCTCCATCCCATACACCTTTATTGTCCTACCGGTGCTTCTAGACAGCGGGCATGGATGTTCCTGGACTAGTGTCTCGTCTTGATCCCCGGCTGTTATCAACACTTGCTTATAATAAAAGATGGATTTTGGTTGCATTGAAATTATCGCAGCCTTTTCACCTTGACCTTTCTCACCGAAATTTTGTGGCATTTAACAATGGCACTTCGCTCTGGCGCATCCAGCGGTGAAGCCATCCACAACCATCAATGCAAATGCCCGGCCCAATGTTATGCTCTGGTAAAATTCAATCTTACCTAGAAAGCAATTTATGCAACTCATTTGACAGCTCAAGTACCTTATCCACCATTGTCCTTCCAAGAGTCAAGATCCGCTCCTATGTATTTCGGGCGGACTTGGCACGTTCGTCCCAATTCTAGACCGCATCAAATAGGTATCCAACTGAATCAAGACATTTGTCCTCGAAAGCTCCTTCTGCCAAGGGAGACTCGGTATAAAGCCATCCATTCCGCACGTCGTCGAGCTTCCCCGCGCATGCATCTCCTTGACCCGCCCCCGCATGAATCTCACCGGAACGTTCCCGCGGTGCTACCATCCGCTGGAGAAACATGTGCCGGCTTTCGGCAGTGGGAGGCTAGCAGCGGATATCAAGGAACATGGCTCACGGACAGTCGAGGACGTTGTGATGACATAAGAAGGGCGTGGCTGTCAAAGAAGATGAGGAGAAGGACTGCTACAAGATTTGCTCTCATTAGAGTGATTGAATCTTAGACAGCAACAAGATCAAGCCTTCATCATGTCCAACTCTAATTACACCCTCTACTCTTACTTCAGGTCTTCCTGTTCCGCGCGTCTTCGGATCGCTATGAACATCAAGTCCATCAACTATGACATGGTCTTCGTCAATCTCCTCAAAAACGAACAGCTGTCGGATGAACACAAGGCTCTCAACCCCTCCGCCTCGGTCCCAGTCCTCATTTCCCACACCTCAAAGGGGAATCCATTCAAGGTCGGCCAATCTGTGGCCGCTTTGGAGTATCTAGAGGAGAAGCACCACGACCATCCAATGCTTCCCCCGACTTCTGACCCCGAGGCTCGGGCCACGGTGCGCACACTCGTCAACATCGTGTGCGTAGACATCCAGCCACCTACAAACCTCCGAATCATGCGTCGGATCAGGGAGCTTGGAGGCAGCGCCGAAGATTGGAACTGCCAGCTCATGACCCAAGGGCTGAAGGCTTACGAGGGTGTGGCAGCGGGAACGGCTGGCAAGTATTCCTTTGGCGATGAGGTGACTTTGGCGGATGCTTGTCTCATCCCGGCTATTTGGAACGCGGAGAGGTTTGGTGTTGACTTGAAGGCTTTCCCTACGATTAGCAAGATCGTGGAGAATCTGAAGGATCATCCTGCTGTGGTCAAAGCTCATTGGCAAAACCAGCCAGATACTCCTGAGAATTTGAGGGCCAAGTAGTATTAGTAGAGCACAGAGTAGCAGAGTATTGATAAGAATGTATTGTTTTCTATTTATGCCGTTACTGACTTCCACTTTTTAAAAGAAAACCCGTCCACGGTCACTTGAACAGGGGCAACGGGGGCTGAATAGTGCCAGACACTTCGCCGAATCCCACCACGGCATCACCGCTTCCAAAGGAGCCTCGAATGACCAAGGTATCGCCGTCTTGCAAAAACTTGCGTTCCTCGCCACCACTGAGTTGAATGGGAACCTTGCCGCCCTGGGTCTGCTCCAAGATGCTACCTTCTGTGCCCGACTCGGTACCCGAGATTGTGCCAGATCCAAACAAGTCGCCTGGTCGAAGGTTGCAGCCCGTGATGGTGTGATGGGCTATCATCTGCGGCCATGACCAGAGCAGGTTTTTGGAGTTGGTTCGGCTGATTGTCGTCTTATTTCCAGCGGCGGCTAAGCGTAATGTTAGTGATAGTCTCGCACTGTCATGTTTTTGGTCACTCACTAATAAGATCCACCTCAAGATCGATGCCTAGCACGTTGTCCTGAGACTTCTGCTTTAGATAAGGCAAAAGCTCGTTATCATTCTTGATGCCAGGTCCCTTGGCTCCCTCGAGAGCATCGGCCAGCACAACCCAAGCACTGATGCTCGTACCCATGTTCTTGGCAGTGAAGGGGCCAAGCGGGACATACTCCCAGGCCTGGATGTCTCGCGCGCTCCAATCGTTCATGAGCACGTAGCCAAAGATGTGCTCCTCGGCCTCATTGACGGGGATGGGGTTTCCGAGTGAGTTTTCGCGGCAAATGAACATTCCCATTTCCAGCTCAAGATCAAGCCTCTCGCAAGGGGCGAGGTCTGGGGCCTTGTTTCCGGGTCGGAGGATTTGGCCCCATGGACGTCGAATTGGCGTACCAGAGGGGACCACGCTGCTGGCTCTGCCATGGTAGGCGACGGGAAGATGCGTGTAGTTTGGCTGAAGGGCGTTTGCAGGTCCCCGGAAGAGCACCCCGACATTGTAGGCATGATTCTTGCCAGCGTAGAAGTCGGTGTAGTCTCCAATCGTAAGCGGCAGATGGTTCGTCACATCTGATCTTTTGAGAAGAGACGAAGCCTGGAGCTTCTGGTTGTCTTTCAAGACTGCAGCATGCTTGCCGTCCTTGGCAAACACGTCCTGGAGGTAGCTGCGAACAGCGCGATGGAACGGGCGACCGAGGGCTGCAAAAGCATTCAGGGCGGATTGCGAAAAGACTTCGACGTGCTTCTGAATGTCTGAGCTTGCCTCGAAGCCTCCCCCGCGGGCAAAAGCGTCAAGATCTAGGACATGATCGCCGACCGCAACGGCTGGTCTTGGGGATGTGTTGGAGGAGGTCGAGATGACGCCAAAGGGGATGTTGGCGATTGAGAAGTGAGAGCCTGAAGGGATAGATAGCCACGACATGGTAACGATAGAATGGACGAAGATTCAACTGCAGAATCTCACAGAAAGAGAATGTTGTATCAAAGAAATGAAGACGTCAAGTGAACTTGTATTATATCATCAAGCCGCCGTAAACCGATGACGCGGGGCCGAAGGCGGGGCCGGGCGGAATGGAGCCGCCTCGGTTAAGCCGCCCGATCAATGCCGGCCGATGCTGATTAAGGCGTACATACACGGCACAAAGGCGGAAATACTGTTACCGGAAACTTGGGCGGAATTGGAATCGGCAAGAGAAAACACCACCTTTATCCTCGTTAATTAGTTAAATATGTGGTCTCTTCTAGCTTCGAATCCACGTCTCGTATAACGTGGACGTAAAATCAGCAGCCCTTATGGTCTGCTCGACTCTATTAACAGATCCCAGGAGTTAAGACCAATATGTCTACTATATTCAAAGATATTA